>OMMV01226905.1:0-10193 GCA_900302635.1 Chatrabus melanurus | reverse complement strand
TGAATAATAGTCAGGCGGCATAGCCAAACAATTGTTCATTTTGTGATAAAAGCTTGAAATTTCTACCACAGTTAGTACATACCATAAGGTTTATTTTCAGATGTGGAGGCAAGTTGGATTTGACCTGTGAAGACTATGAAAGGTCAATGGATTACATAGGGGTCAAAATTTTAAAATCCTCCAATCATATTGAAACATATACCATATTATTTGCCTGATCATAAAGATTCTAAAAAGGTATAGTTTGGACTATCTATGACTGAATGTTATGGGGTAAAAACAGCAAAAACGGTGACAAAGGTCGATTTCAGTTTGTACAGGGGTCAAAAGTTAAAAGTTGCTCTAATTTTGGTCAAAAGTGATGCAAATTACTGGTTGAGCTAATATGTTTTTAAAAAGGAATAGTTTGCACCATTTGTTATGGTGTTAGTAATCATGTTACGGGGTAACATATGTCATAGTATCCAAAGGTCGTTGACCTTGTTTGACCTTTACTTTGGAGATCAAGAATTCAACACAGTCAAAACTATTCCATTTATTAATCCTATTAGCTCAACCCATTCAATGGTTGAGCTATTGAGATATTCCATGGATATCCCTGTGGTAACTTTTCTGACACCTCCTGCTTAAAACCCAAAAAGTCAGAAGGATCGGTTGTCCTTCAACCAAATCGATTGTCCTGAAATTCTGAGCTATGCTGCCAGACTATAATGGCTGTATGACGTGTGTCCCGTTAACAATGAAGAGAAAGAGCCACGAATTTAAAATAAATAAATCGATAAAAAATTTGCAAGCTAATCGAGTTTTGTGGTGTGGCAGAGGGATATGCACTCTAAAGGATACCCCTTTAGTTTTTGCAGTAATTCATGTTTAATGGGGTCTCTGTGTTTTGTTTTTTTATAGGCTCACAATGTACATCATTAAAGTTTCTTTTGCCTGAGGTGGGTACACTCAGGTCAAGGCCTCCTCCTCACTGCAGAGATTCACCTCCCTGTGAGTTTTAATAACAATATCCTTGTGTTTCAGCTTTGGGTTTCCCAAAAAAACCATGACGAAACATGAGTGAAATAAACTATTCTTAATTTTTATACTGGGTATAAAAGTATAAAATTTTTACTTTTAATTGTTGATTTATTTTACGCAGGACAGTGCACTCTATTACGCATTGCTCTAAATGAGGTCATTTTGATGTTTCAGACCAAAATAAAGCATCATGCATGTCAAATTACTGGTAACTCATACAACAGAAAAGAAGTTAAAAATACACATTCCTACTTTTCCTAGGAAACATTATCTTAAATTAATTTGGGTACACTACTGCTATAAACTTGTAAATGCTTTTAAAAGACTTCAGATGTGTAATCTGTCACAGTGAACACTGTGACAGTACCGTTTTTTTTTGTTTTCTCCACTGCATGTATTTTAAGTATTAGTAAATGTACAAAGTGGTGTAAAGAGGGTCATCTGTAATGCTGGATTACTGCCAAGTTCAGCAAAAGAACTCCTGGAAATTCAAAATCAAACGATGGAAGCCAAGAACGGCAATCAAGTCAGGTCTGATTGCCGCATCCACCACACCGTGGAACCACCTTGGATCCTGGATGGCAACCATCCAGACACCTCTCAAAAGTAACCATCTATCTGCCGCAGTCAGGTGAAACATGGACGTCCCCTTGGCCTTGTCCGGCCACTTGGGTCCTCAACACCGAGGCACCTACATGCTGGATCGCGCCTAGAGAAACGCGCCACATGGGTGAAATGTGGTTGCTGACATTCCCTCACAATGCAAGTGATACTCCTCATCCAAGTCTCCCTAAGTAACCGATCGTTTGACAAAAAGGCATTCCAGCGGTACCCAAGGATCCTCCAGAGATCTAATACCAAAGATATCAAGTCATCAACTTCAGTCACTGGTTAGCGTCCAAGTCTCACAATCATACAGTAAGACAAGAAGCCCCAGGACCCTGAAGACTTGGACTTTCATTCTCTTGCAAAGATATCTGCATCGCCAAACACCTCTGTCTAGCGACCTCATGACTCCATAAGTTCTTCCAAGGTGTCTCTTGATTTCAGAGGCCGAGGACCCAGAGACGTGAATGTCACTGCTGAGATAAGTGAATGTGATTTTTTTTAATGCTCTTTTCTTGTGATAACGAGTTCATTTATCTCTTTATCATGGAAAAACAAAATGCCAATTTCTTAAGATAATGAGAGTCAACATTATGGGAAAAGATTGAAGTCAAGTGGATGGGAGTTGTAGACTCCCCCTGGATGGGATGCCAGTCCATCGCAGGTTACTTCCCGAGCCAAAGCTGGTACCTATTTATAGCTGCGGACTTGGACAATACAGATGAAGTGTCTTGTCCAAGAACACAGACCGGTAGCGTGAGTGGGAATCAAACCCAGGTCTACATATTGGTAGCCCATCTGTTTAACCCACTGAGCTACCTGTAACATCACATGATGCACTTTCCAAAATATTTGAAATCCCTCTCACTGTTGCTATCTCTCATCACCAGGTCTACCCAGGGGAGAGGAACCCTAAATCTATTGGACTGTCCAATATTCCCTCAGTTGTTCCAGCTGACAGACATATCTTTCTTTCCAGCAACCTCTGGGCCTTGTGAGAGAATATTCTCCAAAGCAGGAGAGATTTTGATGAATGAAGAAACCATCACAGCCCGAGCACAGTGGAATAGATTGTTTTTCTTAAATTAAAAAAAAAAATGCTTTTCACAAATGATTAGCTGAGGTACACGTGCACGCCCTACAAATCATAATAAAAGCTCTCTTCATATAAAATTATCATATAAGACATACAACATAAACCAACTTATTAACAAATACAGATATACAAAGTTCAGAATTCCCCACTAGATCTAAGGGAATGTTTTCATTTTTGCATAACTTTTTGTTACTTCTTTGTAAATGGGGCATGCATTTCACCACTAGATGTCGCTGTTGTAAGAAAAAAGCTTTTTCTGAATTGGTCGTTTCATTTGATTTGGTCTCTCTAACATTCTATTTTTGCCATCACTAGCTTTGTTATCTCCAGATAACGAGATAACCTGTTGTCACGAGAAGCAGAGCTTTGTTGTCGGGATCAAAAAAAAAATTACCTCCTGATCGCAAGACAATGGCATTAAAAAATAATAATGATAATTCCAAGTGTGGCCGTTCTTGGCTTCTTAATAAAACACTGAATCCATTTGTGATTTATGTAATTTTCCTGTGTTCAACTTCCCAACATGATTACAAAGCAGCTGAACAGGTCTCTCTTTTGTCAAACGTTTCAGAAAGCAGTGAACTCAGCACTGTCACATCACTATGAAGCTCTTTATGGCACTTCAGTCCAAATAACTGTTAAAATACAAGTTTTAGAAAACTGTATGGCCACATTGTTCACTGTGATGGACCATCTCACCCAACAATGTTTCAAGTGTTGGCAAGTTAATTTTAATAGTGGGCCAGAATGAAATGAACCTGGGAAAGGTGCCTTGGGACACATTTTGGACATTTAGAACTGTGTGGTGGGTAATACCCCTTACAAGAGGTATATGGACTGTCCTTTTCCCTTTTCTTTTATTTTAATTGGTATTTTAGGTGTGCAATTTGTGGAATGTTTAATAAAATATATTCTGTGTCTGTTAGAATTTTAGGGGAAAAAAGTCACGAAATATGATAAAGACAATGACGAAGCTTTGCAACACAGACGCTTCTGAGTTTTTGAAGCGATTTTGAACGGAGGTGTGTGGCTATCTGAGTCTTTATCAAAAATTTAAAAAAGGAAAGGTAGGAAACTCAATTTAACTTGTTCTTAAAGGTTGTTAAATTCAGAAAATAGTTGCCAGTAGCATATATGATACTTGAATAGTTTGAGCTCACACTTCAAAATGACCAGTATGTTCCTCCTATGGTAAAGAAAATAATTACCTTCACCAATTAGTTCATATTTTCACCTTTGTGTGATTGTTAGCAGGACTGCAAAAAAAACAAACTACTAAATCAATTTTTACGAAACATGGTGGAGAGGTGGGGGGTGGGAAGAACCCGTTAAATTTTGCAACATATCTGGAGGCAAACGACGTACGTGCTCGTGCACGTACGGACCTGCGGCGACTGCAGCCTTTAAAGTCATCATTTGAAATGGATGCACATTCATGAACTGTCCAGCAGGTGCCAGTGTTCAGCAGGTGCACGTCTTCCTTTTGATACGGACTCCGCAACAATGTTCCCAAACACGGGTGCTGCAATGGTTTCAAAACCTTGCGAGAGAGTATTTTGACTTTGCCATCACTAATTTGCAGTGTAGACAAAATGTTTTGGCATCATCTCTGCCCACACCTTCTATCCATTCTTTAATTCGGATTTTACGTCCCCGTTCTTTTGTATATTTCACCCTGTACTTGGCTACGCAGTGGGCATCATGTTTTGCCCTGCGGCTGCTCACTTATCAGCTGGTACCCAGGTGAAGGCGGGCACCACATCCAGCAGGTGGCAGACATGTCTATGGGATATTACATAGGCAAAACAAAGCTGTTTTTTCAATTGATGTGGTGCATCAAAGTTAATCTCCATCTTATCACTTCATCCTCATTATGTGCTCTTTTAATGTGGTGAGTTACAAAATGATCGCATTTATTGTTTTTGAGTTATTGGCTATTCAAGCAACGGGAATGGATTTTTTTCTTCTTCCTTTACTTATTTGCTCATCTATTTTACATTTTCATATTGTCTACTTTTGACAAGTAAAGCATTTTGTTTTGATTATTTTTCATTATCATAGTTATGCGCGAGATTGGCGGGAGTGTGCGCTCTTGGGTGATTCTCCAACTAAGGGGCAAATTAGTGTCCATGTATTTCACCTGTATCTAATTTTAATTTCACTTGAAACATTTATGGACCAGTGATTTTATTTTGTCTAGTTTGAGGACATGATAAAATGATAAGCACCAAAAAGAGGTACAACTAATGTATTATTTCAAAATTTTCAAATTGATTTGAGAGGAACGCACAAAATTAGATGTCCTAATTAAAAGATATTTTGATGATAATTATTGTTTTCTGACAGAATAATTGGTAATTTGCCTTATTGTTGTTGTTTTTGCTTTGAGTCGTGTTTAAATTATTATCTATACAAGTTCCAAGCTCCAAAAGTTGTTACATTTTTCATAAGTGAGCTCAAAATGTTAGTCTGAGAATTTTGGTGAACTCCGTTACATTTGGGCTTTGCTGCCCTCTATTGATAGCCAGCTGAGTTACTGAGTGAACCAATCAGATGTCTTGTTACATCTGGTGGAGAGAAACATGGTGGACAGGATTAATTAATGTCAAAATGTTTGAACTTTCTGAAGAAAAACAACCAAAAATCAGTAAGTAGCTTTATTTCCCATCACCTCTGTTACTCCCTCTGACAAATTATTTATCAGAGAATTTAATAAATATAATATGGATTAGATATTAGACCTGCGAAATGCTTCCGCGGGTCTTTTATTCCATCTGCCATTCGACTCTATAACACCACTGTCTTGAAGCATTGCACTGTTAACACTTGGGTTTTGTGCACATCCACCACCTTCAGTATATCTATCACGTGCATTTTCCACTGCATACGTGAAATGATACTCTTCACTTTATATCTGGAAGGACCACTTGTCTCTGTTTCTACGGCACGTCATGGCAATCGCCAGGTGATGTATGTATGCTTTTTTTTTTAATATCTATTATGCATTTTTTATATTTTGTGGGCTGTAGTGACAAGTAAATTTCCCCAGTGTGGGATTAAATAAAGTCTTATCTTATCTTATATGGCTTGTAGATCACTCATAAATGCAGCATACCTTTCAATCCACTGAATTACCACGTGGCAGTTCAGAAGGCTGAGCAGCTGAAATCGTCAACTCCGTTACATGTTGTTTTGGACTGTTATAGAAAATTAAAAATGTTGGTTTTTAAATCCCTTGTTATTCAGTTTGATTATGCAACAGGACTTAAAACATTCTGAAGAACTTGTTTTTTTAATCATTTGTGGAACCTGTAATTTGCCCCCGAGTTTTAAAAAATCGCCCTCTTCTGAGTGCCATTCTACTTCAGACTATATTGTGGGACCCACAGTTGAAAGCATCACTGAGATTGTGACTGCGCGGTCCCCCCGTGGCTCCACACGTTGGGCCCCTGCTGGTCCCTGGACCCTCCAGGTAAACAAGCACATGAGCCCAGTTGATGTGGAGCAGCCTGAGCGCCGCATACGTACCGGCTCGTCCATCTGCTCCTGCTCGTAGTAATCATAATAGTCGCTGTGGCTGAAGTCGCTGGCGAAGTTTGTGTAGAGAAAGTAGGCGAGTAGAATAGATATTCCCAATAGGTGCATATTTAGAAAGTCTTCAAGTGTTTAGAATCCGCGAAGGAACATTTAAAAGCGCCTCCTCTGTGTCTCTGCTCCCCTTTCCTGCTGCCACTGATAAAAGTATCTCATTTGCTCTCTCTCTCTCTCTCTCGCTCTCCTTCTCCTTCTCTTTTCTGCGCTTTTCTTTTCTTTGTCTTTCTTGTTGCACTGAGGGACTGAATCATGTGTATGGATCCCGCTGTGCATGAAAGCTCAGTCATATGGAAGCAGATAAATCCGCTCAAAGGGGCGCACCGCCTGCGTCAATGTAAAGGCGGAAAAATTACGGGAAATAAAGCGATCTGCCTTCACAATAAAAGCACAAAAAATGCACTTTTGCAAATAAAGCGTTTGTGCCGTAATCTCCATTTGCTACTGACCCCTATCGCTAAATAAGAAAAACTGCATGCAATTTTTTTTATTTTTTTTTGAAAGACAAAGTGGTTAGCGCAAAAAATTAAAGGGATCATATCTGGGATGTTATATATGTTTTACATTACAATTAAAAATGGCTGAGTTTTTATTTTTAATATCTTCATAGCCCACGTACATATTCTCCTTCTCTGATGCCTTAAGACGACCCATATACCATGACACCTGTTTGCTCTGGAAGCCACACAACATGGTTTGATACGAAGAGTGGGCGTGGCTAACAGCAAGTCATTTGCATTTAAAGCAGCAGGTACCCTAACAGGTTGTTTCTTTGTTGTCTTTGAAGTAGATGTGGTAACAAACTTTAAGATACAGTCTTTATTTGAAACACCTAGTGAGCTAAATTAGTGTTTTGAAAATTGTCAAATATGGTTTTTTTTATGACATGCATTTTTTTTAAAGAAGTGTATCATTCATACAGTTTTCTCCAAATGCCATTGTCTCGGCATTTAAAACACTTGCAACAGGAAAACACATCCATAGACTTTATTAGCAGACTTTTAAAAACTTAGCTCTGTTCTGTCCTTGAGCATTTCTTTGTCTCAAGAAAAAGGTTTTTAATTGTGGGGGGAAGAATTATCATTATAACAATATAATAACTATATTTCTTTGTAATTTATCATACAAATTATATATAGTTTTATTTTGAAAGTTTTTGAGAGGAACCTTGATTGAATTTATTTAGCTTACTTTCACTGTCGTTTATTGGACCCCGAGCTATTTCGCAAGTGAGTCTGAAATTTTTTTTTTTTTATTAGTGTGAATGAAGGAAATCATCCTTCATTCAGAGGATTTCACGTCTTTCAGCTCTTTTGTTGTTGCAGCCACAAAGTTCACAGTTGCAAAGGGGGAAAAAAACGGTTTTGTTTGTTCAGTAATATCTTAATTTTAACTATAATTTCTTTGCACACTACTCATTATAAATAAAAGACATTAATAATTTAAAATACGCAAATATTTATACTGAGGTACAGAACTGCGCAAAAGATTCAGGGGCATTGAATGTGTCATAATATATAAAATTATATTACAAAATTATATTATAAAGATTATAAAAGCAAATATAAAAGCAAGTAAAATGTGTGACTACTTTTCACCTATAAAATTTTAATGTATTTGTTGTAGTGATGACCTAAATAAATTCATAGGTGGTCTACAAGATAATCAAGCTGAATTTAATTTAATTTACAATCATTTAATTATTGCGTTATCACCGACAAATGTTTTTTAAGTTGTCGTGTACCAAGCAGTGCACCAATGAAGAAATCAAGTGTATGCCTTTATTTATTTAATTTTTATTATTTATTGAAAATGAAGTTTTTAATAATTCGATAACTGATTAGTGCGTTTAATTTTGAAATAACGATTTATTAAAATAATAAATAAAAATAAAAGTCAGGCTTTTGATTTTTTTTTTTCTGATGGAGCAGGAATGATAGGTAAGCCTTCCACAATCAAATAAATAATAAGTAAATAAAAAATAATAGAATAAATACTTCTTTTGGCTGCTCCCGCTTTTGCTTGGGATCACCACAGCATATCCGCTATGGATCTGCATATTGATTTAGCATAAGTTTTGTGCTGGATGCAAGTCCAGATGTACATGGAGAACAGGTGGTTTTGAACCAGAGACCTGTTGTTTGGAGGCAAGTGCACTAACTACTTGTACCATCATACTAAAAAAAAAAAACACCTGTTTCTTTTCCTCTATACTGGCTCAATCATGCTGCCATATTTAACTCTTTCTTTTTCAATCAGACAAAGACAATCTTCTTTGGTGGTGACAGGAAACATTTACTCTGTGGGACTCAGGAAACGCTGCATTTTGCTGCATTTTGCTGCATTTTGTCCTGTATATCAAAGCTGTAGATTTTAAGCATGTCGATAAACACAGAGGAGCTTGAATTCCTTCTTTAGATTGTTGCAAAAAAAAAAAAAAGACCACTGTGGAACATGCAACACCTGCCAAAGAATATCTCGCTCTGATGCTGTTGTTTTAAGTAACAGGTGATAAGTCAGAGTTTAGTTATTTCTGTGCAGAGGTGGAATGAGGTGATTTGTCCATGTTGTGCAACAGAATAGTTTCCAGCGGACTCAAACGTGTTCTGTCATCCCCTTCACATCTGATCTCACTTCCTTCCTCAGCCAGTTACATTAGATTTGATATTTCCTTGGTAAGTCCTCCACCTCGTCTGCCGCTTTTTTAACCATCTGAGCTAACGGGTGACTGGTGCTGACTTGAGCAACAAAGCCAAAAAAAAAAAAAACGTACCTGAATGGTTTAAAGTTAGCCCTGGTAGTGGCAGCAGCAATGACGAGCGGGTCAAACTAGTTCATAGCACAAGAGAAGAGAATTCTCAAGAAAAGGCAAAATATTAACTGGAGAATTTCACAGCAATATTTTGTGTAGACGATGTCATTGTACTTCTCATATTTACATCTCGCGACAACGTGACTTCATGTTTGGCTTCCTTCAGGAATCTTTGGGATGCTTCTCCAGCAGACAAAGGTGAAAACACATGCAGTTGTGTACTAGTGAAACTGTTGTCGGAGTGTGAGCTTGTAGCATATCTCGGAAAATGGAATTTGGTCTGAATATTTCATATTAACCAGCATTACGCAACAGCAACCATGGAGTAGTGATGGTGAGGTGAAACCTCCCAGCCAATTACTTCACCAAAAGCTTCAGTACTTGAAGTCTCATATATCTGCTGATTAGAGACTACTGACATCTACTGGTCAAATGCTGAAACAGCACACTTACTATGATATTACAACCCCAAATCAGAAAAAGTTGGGACAATATGGAAAATGCAAAAAAAAAAAGAACAGTGATCCTTACATTTACTTTGGCTTCTATTTCATTGTAGACAGTATGAACCCAAGATATTTCATATTTTGTGTGGTCAACTTCATTTCATTTGTTAATATACATCCATTTCTGCATTTAAGGCCTGCAACACATTCCAAAAAAACTTGGGATGGGGGCAATTTATTCTAAATATAAGTATTAAATCATCACTTTTACAGCCAGCTTTCTTGAGACAAGTCAGGGGATGGACACATGAACATTTCCAAGTCACTGAATATGTCTTGGACTGTATAGTAAATCTGTGTCTAGTAGGCAGGTCTCAAAAATTGAGTTACCATGGTGGAAGGAGACGAGTGAGGGAAGCCACCAAAACACCCAGACAACTCTGAAGAAGTTAAGTTTGTATGTCATTCAGAGACGACTGTTTGGCGACTGTGACGACTGAATTTTTAGACGAATTTGGGCAAGTTTTTGGTGAACAGGGCGACTGATTTCAGACTGGTTTAACACTCTTGACGAACCCATCCCACTGCGTCTTGTGCTCCTCTCTGTATGTATGTGCGT
>OMMV01226883.1:0-10342 GCA_900302635.1 Chatrabus melanurus | reverse complement strand
TTGTCATTGACACTCCTTCATAATCCAAGGAGCACGCCTCATCTAAGTTTGTCTTAGTAACCTCTCATTTGACACAAAGTCAACTAGCAGGACCCAAAGATTCTCCAAAGAGACCTGGTACCAGCTACTGTTATTATTATATTATTATTATTATTGTTATTATTAATACCTGAGGTTCTCTGGCCGGCCCCCAAGACATCCCCCCAGCCCCCCTGGACAATGGGTAGGAGTAGAGTCCACACCCCTGCAACCACTGACCAGGCCTTCACCAGCCCTCACTGGCGATCCCACATCCCCTTGTATGGGGTATTGGGTGTAGTTACTTTGGATATTTTTACTATGGAATCAGTGGAGAAACGGGCATGCAGGGCAGGAACCATGGGCAATGTACCATGGCTGCCACATCACCCCCATGCCCCCTGACCCAGCAACCCAAGGATAATCCCATGAGAAATGGAAAATGCAAATAACAAAACAAGAACAAACAAACAAAAAAATGGGGGCAATTTAGGACTAGTTATAGGATAAAATAAATAAATAAATAATGATCTTATTTCAAACAGGTGAACATTGTAAACATCTCACCATATAATCTGTGTTGAGCATGTTATAACTTTGCTTGCTACTCCTCCTGCACCGTTCAACCTTCAGTGACCAATCTAGGCAGACATACTCACAACACCACTGGTTTGGCCTTGGGCACTTAAAGTTTCACTAATTGCACTAAGAATCATTAACCCCATTAACCCTGTACATAGTTAAAACAGACCCATTCTGTGCACAGTAAAGCATTGCTACTGCATATGTTTACTGTGTCAGCAGTTTTTTTGCCCCACTTGTTCACAGCCACAACTGCTGTCTTGGATTTTATCAGCGATACCAATATTGTAAACTGTCAACAGAGACAAGCTGTCTGAAAATGATTTCATGCAGAGTCAGCACATTTGAATACTTTGGTGTGGATCCCACACTTTCACTATTGGTAGTCCTTCCTGGACATCAAGCACTCACTGATATACTGGACAATAAGTGACCACCGACATTTGGCAATTAGTGACCACCGACGCTGGACAATGGGTGACCAGTGATACTGATTACACCTCCATTATTACCAGCTGTCACATACAGTGTAGTTAGCACTGAGAGTCTCCTGTACTACATTGATTCTGTGCCCATTGAAAGTGTGTCACAAGTATATCACCAACTGCAAAATTTCAGGTTGGCTGAAATTTTGTCTGCAGCAGGCAGTGCCCTGGTGCCTTGCTGCACTGCCTCAGTACCCATTATAGGATGTTGCTGATTACCGTAATCATTAATGGGATTTTGCACCAACATGTACTGATGATGCAGTAGCTCATTCTGGCTTGCTACTATGAAGTGGCCCATGATTAACTGATATTAATTTGTCAAGCACAAAACAGGTCTACTGTAGCCACAGAGTATGTTAGCGGCTTCATTTTGAGATATATCCTACTTGACAACAGCCTATTATTGATCTGATCGTTTCTTGAGCTTATATCTCAATTCCGATTCGAGGAACAAGGTTATATTCTTAGTTTCAATCATTTTCTCACGCATTTGTTGACAAACTGGAGACCTTCTGCCCCTCTTTGCTCTTCAAAGATGGACCTTTCATGGATACTTTTTGTACGAAGTCATGATTACAATCACCTGTTCACATCACGTGTTTTAAATAACATCATTATTTATTTATGTCATCACTAGTCCTAAATTGCCCCATCCCAACTTTTTTGAATTTATTGTCGGCCTTAAATGCAGGAATGGATATATGTTAAGAAATGAATTAAAGTTGACCACACAAAACATGAAATATCTTGAAAATCTAGTGGGAAATATAAATAAAATCTAGTAAAGATAAGGATCACTGCATTTTTAAAATTTATTTGCAGTTTCCATGTCATCCCAAATTTTTATGATTTGGGGTTGCAAGACAAGTCTGCAACATCACTGGTGTGTGGTTGTGTGTTAGTGACAGCAGTTCAATATCCTGATGGATTGTGGACAGAGACTGTCTGAAGCTGTTGCTATGGGTCAATGTACTCTGGAACCAATTGCCAGATGCCAGGAGTGAAAAGGCTGTGGCTGACTGGAGTCAGAAAGGATCCACAATGCCTTTGTCCTGCACTGCCCAGTTAAGAACAATACAGTGCTTTGACTAAACTGTGTTGGGAGACTTACCTGATGCCAGCTGTTCTTTCAGAAAGTGTCTCTCCTTGGTGAGCTCCTCAATTTTGTCCTTTTCCCACTCAATCCTCATCTTGTAGATCTCCAATTCGTGAGACTCATTTTTTGCTGCAAGCTGTGCTGTAGGGGCCATGGACACAGCTAACAGAAATAAATTGTTCATAATTGAATGAATCTAGAACATTCTGCTAACTTTATTTGCTACCACTCCACCAGTGGAGACACAAACACACACACAAAGAGAGAGAGAGAGAGAGGACAATTCATAATGTTCACAACTCCGCCCAGAAACAGTGCTAGGATACAATATCAATGACGACTTAATATTAAAATATATTACAGAGTATTTTTTTCACTTGGGATGGGATAGAAAATAATAATTGTTGTTCGTCTTTTGGTTGCCCCTGTTTTTTTTTTTTTCCAGGGCCACCACAGCAGATCCAAACGCAGATCTCTTTCAACATTGTTTCATGTACTTGTCCATGAAACAATGTTGTACTTAGAATATATCTTTATATACAAGCAGCACCCAAGCGTTGCCCGGGTGTGAGATATCATAGACATTTGTGATTGATTTGCCTCTGACAGTCCAGGTTTAAAGATGACTGGTCCCTGGATTTGAGGATAATTTATTTTAATTTAAGTGAATTCATTTTAATTAAATTTTCTCCTGTTGCCATGGTGAATTGTCTTTGCTTTTATTTATTTTTACAGCTGCTGGGCAACAACAGATTTGAGTGAGATTAAAAAGGCAAATTTAACCCTGCTCACTGAACTTTGATCTTGACTGATCAACACTTTTATCTATTTGAATTTAGCTCCTAATGTTGTCATGTGATCAACACAGTTTTCATGTGATGCTCCAGACAGATGCTTCTCAGATCCATAAGTATTTGGACATTACCCCATTCCACTGTGCTTATTAGGTGAACAGTTGCTGGGCAACTAATGCTTGGCAACTTTAGTCCTCCTCACTGAACTTTGAGCTTGACTGATTAGTACTTTTTTCTGTTTAACATTAGCTCCTAATGTTGTGACGTGATTAACACAGTTTTCACATGATGCTCCAGACAGAAGCTCCTCAGGTCCATAAGTATTTGGAAACTGCCCCATCCCACTCTGTTGTGACATACACTAAGGTCCATAAGTATTTGGACACTTCCCCATCCCACTCTGCTTTGACGTACACTCAGTTCCATAAGTACTTGGACACTGCCCAATCCCATTCTGCTTATTAGGTGACATACACTAAGGTCGATACGTATTTGGACAGGGGGACATACATACATAATCACCTCTGCCTTTACGGTTGCTAGGCAATGATGGAATTGATTGAGATTAAAGGCAATGTTAATCCTCCTCACTGAATTTTGATCTTGAATGATCAATACCTTTGTCTATTTAACATTAGGAGCTAATATTTGCTAAGTATTTGGATATTGCAGACAGAAAGGAAGGAAGGAAGTGTGTGATGGGTTGTGTGTATTTATGAATTTGTGGGTGGGCGGAGTTGCCATGGTTACTGTTTGTGACTTTTATACATATATAATAATTTATTTCAGCTTCTCCCTTTTTACACTCAGGGTTGCCACAGTGGATCTGATATGGATCAGCATGTTTATTTGGTGCACATTTTATGCTGGATGCCCTTCCTGACGCAACTCCACATTATATGACGAATGGGCACAGGTGGTTTCGAACTGGGAAACTTCTGTTTTGGAAAGCAAGTGTACTAACCACTTGGCCGCCGCACTTAGTAATATAATAGTATAAGAGGAAAACATATAAGTGATTATAACTGTTTGTTTTTTCTGCATTAGTATGGAAGAGGAAAAATGGCTAGTGGGTGGAAAGGGGAAATCTTGAAAGCCAATTATTTAACTTGTGGACAGATGGCCGCGGAGGCACCTAGTCCCATTCATGGTTCATCACTTCAGATCATGGGACATCTGTCATTAGTGATGAATTCCATGCCCACCGTGTCTTATCAGTGCTTGGATACAACCACTATACTCCAAACCATAGTGCGTGGTACTTGGATCCCAACACTGGAGCACACGCACACCATTTGGAGAGGGCCTGGTGAGCATTCATTCATTTTCTATACCCACTCACTCCAATTAAGGGTCATGGGGTGGTGCTGGAGCCTAATCCAGTGGTCATTGGATGAGAGGCGGGGTACACCCTGGACAGGCCACCAGTCCATCGCAGGGCCACATATAGACAGACAAACACAGTCACACTCACACCTATGGTCAATTTAGAGTCGCCAGTTCACCTAACCTGAATGTCTTTGAGAGTGGGAGGCAGCCGGAGTACCCAGAGGGAACCCACGCAAACACGGGGAGAACATACAAACTCCACACAGAAAGGACCAGGTCGGTGAGCACATAAAGAACAAATCTGGAGACTGAGCGGCAATCAGACAGAAAGTTTGCTCTCTGATCATCTGCCTGTCATAGAATGGAATGAGTGGCTGGCCAAAAAAACTAATGCCATGGTGCATTTAGAAGGCTTATCCATGATATTTCCAAAAACTACAAGTAGGCCTAGTTTATAGTCACATGCCACGTGTAGCATTAAATCTTGTAATGAATATACATGTTTTAAATTACTATTATGAGTAAATCACAAGAGTTAATTCTGTCATTGAGAATGTTCAAATTGTTCAATAAATATTTGTATGTATTGTCGTACTTTGTATGATGTGTCTTTCGGTGCTGCTAACCTTTACAATTCATTTGCAAATGCTTTGTAAAGCATAGAAAGTCCTCACCTTAGATGAGCTCACACAATATACTCAACTAGTAACTTCTGAATTAATCATGAATTGCAGTGGTGGTAAGTGTTTGTAAAAGGTGTATTAAAGCAGTCACTAATTATTAGTGTATGTTGAAATCATTACATTTATAAAGGCATGCATGAATGTAGGTCCAAACAGTTTGTTCATCATGAACTTTCAAGTTCTAAATGATCTTATAAATTCCTTAGCAACTGGTTAATTAAGGAAAATTACTTAATAAACAAATGGTTAATGCATCATTTATTAAGTATAAAAAAATCAATTTATAAAGCCATTTTAGATGTGATTATTTACCAAGAACAAAACATTTATATATGTCCTTACAAATGACTTACAGCTAATAATTAAAGTATGAACAATGCTTTACAAATGATAAACAAAACATTAACTAAGAGCTTACAAATGCTTAACAATTGCTTCATAGTGTGTAGTTATTATAAAGTGCTAATGAAGATTTAATATGATGTCAGATTTAAGGTGTCCATTACTTTTATGGTCACCATCCAGAGTGCTGATCCCTCAGCTGTCACCCACAGGCAGAATCAGTGGTAATGTGAAATGGTGTCAAAAACAAAATATTCAGATTTTGTGATTTCTGGCATTTGGGCCTATTTTACTTGGAATGTACAGTTACTACACTGTAAAAAAAAAATCCATTGTTTTTATGAAAAGAAATGTGGCAGCTGCAGTTACCAGAATAATTCTGTAAAAAACACAGTAAAAATATACACTACAGAACAACCTGCAAATTTTATGGTATAATATTGTTTTAATTTACAAAACATTTATATTTTAAAGCAGTGAATACAGCAGCTTTTTTGCTGAATTAACATTATCATCCTGTTTTTAAAATAATTATTTCTGTATAATTCAAGTACAGTTACTTATTTTACAGTTACTTATTACAGTTACTTATTCTATTTTGTTGTGCTGCTCCCATTTTGCTCAGGGCCACCACAGCAGGTTTGGTATGGGATCCACATTTTGATCTGGTATTTCTAACACAACTTCAACTGTATAAGGAGAACAGGGCTTAGGCAGCCTTGAACCTGGGATATTTTGTGTGGGAGGCAATTACGCTTATTGTTTGCCCCACTGTGTTGTTGCATCATAGAAACTACTGTAAATAAAATATAATGAATTGTACATCATATTCCCATATTAACATATTTTTTACTGTATTTGTACAAAGTATGTTAATATGAGGAGTTCTGAAAAAATCATGTCTGTTTAGAATTGAGTAGGCTATATATCAATAGGATAAAATGGATTCTGCAGTTAATTACATTTTCAGACTAGTTCACACCACTTGACAGAATGGACGTGCAAGCAGTTTGTGTGCTTACTTACAAAATCAAATAGAATATCTCTGATTAAAGACTGTACGTAACCCATTCTGCTTTCTTTCTTTTTTTTTTGCAAATTACAATGGTTCTATACTGTAAAATTTAGAGTATTTTCTGAAAATGTATTTACATACTTTACTGCATTTTTTACAGAATTATTCTGGCAACCACATCTGCCAGGTTTTTTTCCCCATACAAAAACAACAGAATTTTTTTTTTTTACAGTGTAGATTCCATTCCTGAAATCTTATTATTGTGCACTATATCTCCTGCTGAGCCTTATACAAAAAAATAAATAAATAAATAAATCATGTCAATGAGTCATCTGTCTGCATGGCTGTAGAATGCCACATTTTAAACAAGAAAAAGAACGCTAATAGTATTTAATCTACAGACAGAGAAGTGAATCCACCAGAGGCTTGGTGTGTGTCTGGTGTCATTTAGTTCACCTCACTTTTTCTGGCTTTAATTGTTTGTGTAGTCTAGTCTACATCTGTGATATATGTGAAGTACTCCATGATTTTTAGATGTTATCCTCTGAGTCATTGTCAGCATCAGTACACAACCTTCTGGCTTTGTTGTGTTGTAAATATAATGCAGTGTCTTATTAAGTCAATACAGAACAGCTCAGCACCTTTGTAGAGGTTTTCTTTAATTTGATCCTGACATTCAACTCATGCCCAATGCGTCTCTTGATGAGTATAGTCCCACATCAGTGTGGAACAAAGTGCAACGGCTCTGTGTGTGTTTAACTAAATACTTCAGGACCATTAGGGGAAAGGGGCTCACAAAGCAGAAAAAGCCCAAATTGAAGTTGGCCCAAAAATTACCGCCGAGATTTGCCATCTGAAAATTACCATTGAGACTTAGCATCTGGTAATTGCTTGGTATTGTTGCCGTTTGCGTGCGTGTGTGTGATTGTATGCATTGTGTATGGATGTGCCACCATGTGTGCGTATGCAGTCATATCTGCCGCTATCCTCCAGACACCAGGAGGCTGTAATTGTGTGAGTGTGTGTGTTTGAGGCAGAGCTTAATTGAATAGGAGTTAAAGGCCATGACGCTCCCTGATGATACAAACTCTAAATGTAGCCTCAGTGGTGAGGAACCGAGGGGGGAAAAAAGGCTCAGAGAGAGAAAGAGAGGAGAGAGGACGGCGTGACTATATATTTGACATTCCTTGGAGAGTTGGAATAGAAAGGCCAAGAGAGAATGAGTGAGAGAGCGAGGGAACACAGCTAAATGTGTGCTCCCTGATGAGACAGAGCTTTAGAGAAAAGAAAATGAGAGCGGAAACTTGCGACAAAGAGCAGAGAGACACAGAGACTTTATCTAAATGTGGCTCTCCCTTGTGAGGAGACTCAGAGAAAAGGGGAGCCGTCCTTGGTTGTGAATAAGCTTCTGAATCAGTTAACATTGAGCACAGAACACCGCTCTCTTCATGTGACCTCTGCCTTTATTTTAACCTCCATCCCCCCCGTGTCATAAAGAATGACAGCGAGTACATCATAAAGCAACCAGCTTTACCTCCCTGAGTATGTCCATGGCTCTTCTGAGCTGTTACATTCTTCTCATATTTTTTTCCGCCTCTTTTGGCTGCCCCAGTTCGCTCTGGGTCGCCATAGAAGATTGCATATGGATTCCAGGATTTTAAGCAGCAATGGTTTTAAATTCTGCTATGGAAACCAGAAATAGTTCTATGTTCTTTTTGCACGAAGTAAAGGTAAGAGGATTTTGTGATTGACAATGTTTGTGCTCAATCTGCGCACACCCCGTAACACAAACAACAGTTGATTTTCAGCAGCAGATTGTGAGGCTGTGAGCAGCTTCAGTGAGTCACTGAAGGAAAAGTTCTGTCAAGCTGCTGCTAATATCGGAACTCATTTCCATGAAATTAGCTGTTTTCCTGTATATTTGCATCAGGACGGAAATTTGACCTTGACCTCTGATCTTGATCGCTGACCGATCCTAATGAAAGTCAAATCACCTCTTCACATCTGTAAGCCCAGCGTATGGAACAAGTTTGAAATCAGATCAGGAGTGCTTAATATATGTTGCTAACATAAATATATAGTTCCACAGAAACCAAGGCAATCACAAGTAAAGAGTGCACACGTCCAACAGTGCCGCCAAAAATATAAACCAACAGAGCCAACACAGTGGTTCACCAACAAGAACAAAAACATACACACAATAGGCAAATAATACACAAAACTTTATACACAAAATACACACACACAACAGAGTGTATGCAATACACAAACAAACAAAAATGCAGACAAAGCCCACTGACACTGCAGTTACCTTTCCTTAATTCCTGTCACACTCCTGTGTTTGTCTCAACAGCATTTCTAAAATACAAATTATTATTAAATTTTACAAAATGCATCCCACTTATCAACAGTTTGACTATTCTTCAAAAAACAAAAACAAAAAAAATCAGCTGTATGCGCTGGCAGTGTGGACATTACAGAGCACATAATCCGAGTTCCAGCACATGCACCGCTCCATTGAGTCACCACGGAAAAAATGACTACCCACAGGGTCACACACAGTGTCCCCCCTACGGTGTCAACTTCAGAGTTTACGATCCTACCTTGGACAAAATACGCACACCAAGCACTGCTACTCCAGTGTGTGTGTGTGTGTGTGTGTGTGTGTGTGTGAGAGAGAGAGAGAGAGACAGAAATATTGTAGACATTTGTGATTGCTTCGCTCTTGAGAGCAGAGTGGGATGGGGGTTGCCGAGTAACCCCCATCCCACTCTGCTTTAATGCACAAACACAAGCCCATAAGTATTTGGACATTGCCTTTTCTTGCTCTGCCGATCCACTCTCTCCAAAACGCTGCTTTGACATGCACAGAAGTCCATAAATATTTGGACATTTCCCCATCCCACTCTTCTTACTAGGTGAATGGTTGCCAGGCAACCAATGCTTTAATTGTCTTTGATTAAATCCATCAACAGCATCAAAGATGAAATTGAATCATATTTAAGCCATATTTAATCTTTCTCACTGAACTTTGATCTTGACTGATCAATACTTTTATCCATTTAACATTAGGATGTAATGTTTGCTAACTATTTAGACATTGCAGACAGACACGAAGGAAGGAAGGAAAGAAGGAAGCAAAGAAGGAAGCAAAGAAGGAAGGAAGAATACATGCGTGGAAGGAAGTGGGACTGTGGAGGGGGTTATGTGTGGGGGTTTGAAATATGTGTGTGTGGGGTTGCCACGGTTACTGTTGCTAAGTTGACATACATGTGATGTGTCAGAGGAAATTTTTAGTCATGATTAACAACCCAGTAATTACTTAATTACATATTTCTATTTCTATTTCTATTTTCCCATTCTAAACGTGGCCGCTGCCATCTTGGATTAACGTCATTTCCGCTGATTGGCACACATACCTCACCTCTCTGCACTGATCGCTACAAAATCCATTGATATCCACCATATAATCAGGCCATCCATGCTCCATTCATCAACAGACAGCTTCAAAAGACTCCAACCATCAGCTGTACAGGTATTTATGGTGTTCTTTCACACAGAGGAAGGCATGATTTCAGATTAGCGCGTTAACTACCCGTCACTATGTGACAGAAGGAAAACTCTTTGATTAGCATGTGATATGAGATAAAGATAACAATAATTTTATTATTTCTATACCAGAGCCTCTTTGTATACTACATTTCAGGTTGTAGCTTCTTTCATGTAAATGAAAAGGCCGTCTGGAGACCCTGTTCTTGAGCATCCAGTATCCACATTTCATCACATTGCATCTTGACTACAAACTTTTCCCTCCCTCCCCCTTCCCCTTAGTGATTTTTTCTGTTTTATTTTCCCCTTCTGTGCTTCTGTTGAGGTCCCACAATGGAAAAAACTGTTTGCTGTGTTGTTGTCTGTCAAATCCACATAGTTGCTGAGGGGAATTCCCTGTGACAACCAATGTAAACAAAACCACGTGACCATTAGAGCCTCACTTT
>OMMV01226875.1:0-12813 GCA_900302635.1 Chatrabus melanurus | reverse complement strand
AAAAAAAAAAAAAAAAAAAAACTATAACAAAACCAGATTGTTTTAATATCATAAACAATGTGAAAAGCTCAAGGGTTCACATACTTTCTAGCACCACCGTAGATAGCCACTAGGCCGCAGTATCAAGTTAGCTAGATCGCTAACTGGATAATATGAGGGTAAATCAAGGGAATGCGTTTTTACTATCCATTCCATTTTCATGACAGGCTGTAAACGATTGTGTATGTCTTCTATTTAACACCGTTTTGTATTAAACTCCAGCAAAGTGATGCTTTTATAAAACTGGATAATGGGCGATACAGCTAGCCAACGTGCTAGCTTCCCGCGTTTCCCGCTTTAATCGGCCGATGGTGTGAATCAATGTTCCGACAACAATCTGCTGAATGAGCTCGATGGCGGCGCGTGTATTCGGTGTAATTTGTCTTCACTTTCAAGCAGGTATAGTTAACACTAACTGTGAAAATACAAGCGCGCAAACAGACCCATTTCTGCTCTTGTGGCATCATTTCGGTCCCGTTTCTGTTTCGACGTCCGCCGTGCAGTCCGTTTTTGAACGCGTACAGCGCATATTTTACAGACGGCTTATCTCATTTTCAGCAGAAAAATATTTGAACAGCTGTAAATCAGTAATTTCTATGAATTGCGGCGGTGTTGTGCAGTCAGACGCAGAATAGTCTCCACAGATGGAGCAACGTCTGACAATGGGAGTCAGCTGCCACTGTAAACAGAAGAGGACAATTGTAGCCCTGCAGTTTGTAGTGCTACCTGTGCCACAATGGGGCAAAAATCGAGATCTAAGGTTTACTATAGGACACAGTGTTCTGGCGCAACCTGTAAAAAAAAAAAAAAACCACTACGGCACATCGTATCAAGACCCATCTGTTTACAACAGTGAGGAATGAAAGAATTTCGACACCTTCAGGGGGATAAAAAAAGAAAGAAGGAAAGCCCAGCTGTCAACTCCACTCTTGATTTTATTAACGTCATTCACGCATTTGACCCAATGCCTGCCGTCACCCGTCATAGATCAAACAAATGTAATGCCTCACTGACACCGCGCTGTAATTCTGTGATCCGGCAGGCAGGGAGCAGCTATAACAACATTGCCTTCTGAAGGTCATCAGAACGTCCCGGTAAATGCTGCCTTTGTGCTTCGGTCGGGAGGCCCGGCGCTCTCTGCGCGGACCTGTTTGTACAGTCCCGACAACAGGCCGCATGGGATTGAAGGGGAGGCCAAGAAAGAAGAGCAGGGGGTTCAAAGAGGCCGTTGTGCACCTGTGGGTTTCACCTTTAGGGTTAACAAGGTGTTAAAGCCTGCTCGAGGGTGGCACTTGGTAAAAGCTACAGGGTGTGTAGTGCACGAGTCTGTTGGATGAACAGCCAGAGAACGGTGACTCGGGGTTGGCAGAGATGTAGAGAACTCTAAAACGCTTTCAGGTGTTCTCTCCGTGGCGATACGGGGTGAGAAACCAGATTTTTTTTTTTTTAAAGGCCTCAAATCAAAATCTCAACACATTTCCTTGTGCAACTGAGTGAGAGGCAACAAGAACCCGAGTACACAAGGATTTCACTCACTACGTGCCTAAACAAGATTGATATTTCAAGTTCATCAGCTCAAAAAAAAAGAACAGCGACATCATCCTGTCTGTGCTCGTTTGAAGATTTAAAGTACCGAGATAATCCATCCTCACATTAACCATTTCTTATATACATGTTTAAACTGGGTTTTATGCAGGTTAACAAAGGGATGATAAAAGTAACTGATTATAGATGTATCTGCACAGAATACCACTTATTGATACAGTTACCAAATGCTTAATAAAACTTTTAAAAAAACAATGTAAAATAAAAACAACAATAAACCACAAGGCTTTCAGATCACTGCAGTGCCTCGCCGCCACCAACCAATTTTTCGACTTTGCTTAACGTCATCACATGACGTCATTGACTTCAGAGGTCTGATGCATTTGTTAGCGCCAGGAGAGCAGAAAGTCTATACGGAAAACCTTTTTTCAAACCACTAAGTCTGAGTGAAATTGCTCTTTGCGTTTAGAAGATATTGCCACAGAGAGTAGACAATGACCTCTGATTTGACCTTGACCTATGACCTTGGCATGACCTGTGTTGCAAGAGAACAGTCCACAGAATTTATCCACGAAGTTTGATTGAAATTGCTCGTTGCATTTTGAAGATATCACCGCAGACAGTCGATAATGACCTCTGATTTGACCTTGACCTTGACCTTGGACCTATGGCCTTAACATGACCTCTGTTGCCAGAGGACAGTCCACTTATTTTATCTACCAAGTTTGACTGAACCAATTTGCTTGTGCAACAGAGTGAAAGGTAAAAAGGACCTGAGGACCAGTGACACCAGTCCGCCCCTTTAAGGCGCAGTCATTGGGCCAACGTATTTGCATTCGTCGGTGATCGCTAGCTTCCGGTAGCCTGTGCTAGCCTTCGGCGGTGTTCCCTGATAAACGGTGGCCGCGTCCAAAATTTTCAACATGTTGAAAATATTTCGGCTTTTGCCGACGTACCTGTGGCTACGTAGGAGACCGTTACAGACCGTAGATCGTCGCAATGTGCGCGTTGCAAGGAACGCCGCCTCTATTTTCTATTTTATAATATCCCAATGAGAACTAAACCACTAATACGATTTATGATTCATTACTATGACTACTTTCCTTTTGCTATTCCTTCCTCATGGGCTCACCCAATACCAAACTCAGTCTTAACTAACCTTAACCCTAACCATATACCGTGTCATAATGCAAATACTGTAGCTCGGCACCATGAAGTAAGTTTTGAACTTTTAATCCAAAAACATGTTCTTCAACACTCTGAACTTCAAGTTTGACAGAAATGGAAATAAACAAGATTTAAAAAAAAAATTTTTTTTTTAAAAAGAACTCCAGCCCACATTTAGGTTACAAACCAGACGTGCTCAGCGTGACACATCAGTTCACTCAGTATGTATTCTCTGTGACGCCTGATTCAAATGCCTGTTTCACAAGATTGCTGACAGGACACAGAGCGACCGACGCCTTTGACATTCTCAGCAGGTGACACAATTTATGAGCAGGAAATAGAACTCCAGCTCAGGTGGCGTTTGATAAGAAATGCAGATAGTACGAGATGACAAACGGCAGGACAATCGCTGGCAGCTCACCTATTGGCACCGCTTCTCGCGTTCGCCTTCTGTTTTGCCGGTTTATCCAAGTGACGAATCATCCTCATTTGTCAAGGATACATGTCCTCGAGGCGACATCTGATTTAGTCTTAATCACGACGATGTAACAAATCTTGGAATTGCCGCTGTCTTTGTTCCTGCAGGCTTCCTGCTTCTTCCTATGTGAGTCAGGTATCTCAATCATTTGCTTTCCAACGCAGATGGAATGTTTGGAAGTTGCTGTCAATCAGCTACTTCCTTCTTGTAGTCATCATGATGTCATTGTGATCAGATGAAAATCCACATTCGTGGAAATACACCAGGTGGTGATTGCATGCACACGATTAAACTCCCATTTGTGCAAAGCGTTCCTTGTGAAACACATCAGACCAATAAGACTATTGCAGCTCTTCTGTCATTAAAGCTACAGTGTGTAGGATTTACGGTTTCATAGGATTTAGGGTCCGTTAGCTGTAATGGAATATAGCATTCATATCCAACTGTTCATTAGTGTATATGAATCGATGTGTTTTCATAACCTTCATATCTACATGGGAGGCCCCCCCCCCCCATGGAGGCTGCCATGTTGCACCGCCACTTTGCTACAGTAGCCTAAAAGGGATATATTTACTCCATTTTTCGTATTTTGCAGCACAGCCGGGTGACAGAACAAAAAACCAAGAGGAGTCAGTAGTTGCTTCCCTATGCACTGTCTACTATTTGCTTGTGCAGGCTAACAAGTTTTTTTTTTATGTATGAGCCTCCATTTTTTTGTGAAACATTATCTTATCACAAGAGAAGGCAAGACAGCATGAATCCCCGTCATTAATGACAAGCGAAAACTTGATGGGAAACCAAATTGTGACTGGTGACGTCATAATCTGCAACCTCACCACTAGATGGCACTAAAGCCTACACATTGTAGCTTTAAGCTGTCTGACATCTGTCTTACTGGCTTGTTGTTTTCACCTGCATGTGTGTCCGTTAAAATATCTCAAAAACAAATTATCGAATTTTAACCAAATTTTGTACATTAGGCAAGTCCCACCTGAGGATGAACCCATTAATTTTTCACATTAAGGGGTCAAAGGTCAAGGTCACAGTGCAAGGTCAAATTTTTGCGTAATGCAAATTTGATAGGGGGAAAATTTTCTAAGGCTTGTAACTCATGAATCAGAGGTGATAGACCGATAGTTCCTATTAGACATGAATAGGAAGTCATATGTAGCCTTTCAAAATATACCATCACATTTCACCTCGAGTGACCGTGAATGTCATATTCAGTCATTGTACCATGGTCTCATTTGAAAATTCCTTTTTTCTGTCGCAAACGTTGACATACGATTGGTAATCCCTTGCATTTTTGTGGAGCCTGTAATGCTGTGACATAACTGGAAGGTTTTCCGGAAGAACCAAGGTGACGCTAAAGTGATAATACGGTTCTAGACGGTGACCTTCGGGGAAGCATATCCATGAAAGTGAGAACGAAGCTTTAATGAAGGATGAAGGTTTCACCAGGACCTTCCTTTTCCAAAGTGCGTTTCACTGAACCCTTTAAAATTCCCACTGAAAACAGAGTTAAGCGCCATATCTCACAAAGCCTTTTGTTTGGAGCCTTTCTGATGCAGCTGTGAAGTACCGTAATCAATCCATAAACAACCCAGACACATAAAAACTATAAATCTCAAAGTAAACTTTAAGATTTGACATTTTAACGCCACCTCACAGCCTGTTTATGCAACCATTACTACCAATCAAATTTGCCATCCGTAAGTGGTGAGAGCCAGTTTGTCACACTAATGGTGATCAAAGGCAACAGCTTCATATTTTTAAATTCATTTATCAATGCTGAGGGAGTCATTCGGCACGTTGCTGCAGATCAATAGCTGTGACGGCTTCTTTAATGTAGAGCGATGACCTGCCATCACACTCATGACGTACGGCATCATTTATTACTGCGGCACACAAAACAAGCTGCAACTCGAATCAATCATTACCCACAGAATACAAAAGAAAAACAACTTTAAAATACCTTTAAAATAATTTTAAAACTGCATGTGACCTTCATGTGTTTGTCCTGATATTAACAGTACACAAAGACACACCTGATCCATTTTTTAATATGTGCACTGCAGATGTAAAAGATTTTTAAAAGATTTTTTAAAAACCCTGTTTTTTTAATAGATTTTTTTTTATTTTTAAAAACCCTGTTTTTTTATAGATATTTAAAAAAACAGTTTTTTAAATAGATATTTGTTTAAAAAAAAACCTGTTTTTTAAAATAGATATTTTTTTAAAACCCTGTTTTTTTTATAGATTTTTTTAAAAACCCTGTTTTTTAATAGATATTTTTTAAAAACCCTGTTTTTTAATAGATTTTTTTTGAAAACACTTTTTTATAGATATTTTTTTTTAAACTGTTTTTAAATAGATATTTTAAAAAACCGTTTTTTAAAGATAATTTTAAAAACTTTTTTTTTTTTTGTTTGTTTGTTTTAACCATTTGGATGAAGCCTTAAGATGCCAAGCAGTCAGACCAGGAATCAAAGGCGTTATATTTTTTTAAAAGACTGGAGTGTGACGGGGTTTTAGTTGCTCTAACGTTACAGTTTATTGAGCAGTAAGTGCGTCCCGGTTCTCTTTAGAGCTCCCTCTTAGCTCGAGAGCCTTTAGTTGAATGTTGCAGAGTGAGGACCATTGAGATCAATCGTTACCCTCCTCCGTTTTACCCGTCTGGTTCATCGGAAGAAAGCAGTCTGTGTGATAAAACTCCTGTTTCCAGATACTTTTACGTAAAAATGGGAAAGGATCATGATAATGATCGCAATTTATTTTTATTTTTTTTAATCTGGCAACGTAAGAGTCTTTTCAGTGGCTACGTTATCATGGACAGTAATAATCCAACTATTGACTTTATTCTAAATATGACATGACATCAATCAAAGTTGAAAAATTAGTTGGCGGCAGTGACTCACTGCAAACATCTGGATGCCTTTCTTCCATTTTTGTTTACTTTTATTTTGTTTAAATGTTGTTTTCAGCTCAGTTTCTTTGTGTGTACAAGCAGAGTTTATACGCGTTGTGAACCGGCCTAAGGTGGATTCAACGAGCACTTCACCTGACCACGCCTCGTTTTAAGGCTGAAAGGGCCTTTCACACCGAACGCGAACTTTCCGTCATTTTGCGCTTCCGGATGCACAGAATGCACAGCGGCTTGCCGCTGAGGAGGCGGAGTTTTCTACGTCGCCCTCTTTCTGTTCTGGCTGCTAGAACAAGTCCGAAAGTCGCCATGTTACTGACAAATAACCAGCTTCTGCACTTTGTTGTCTTCCGTGTTGGGCTGGACGCCTCGATTCTATTGGCTGCGCGCACATATGTCACAGTGAGCCGCAGTCAAAGTTGAATTTGGTTGGACTTTGACCGCGGTGCGCTGACGCCGAGCGGCGGTGAGCGTACCCAGGTGAGCGGCACTTGATATCTAACCCTGTAAAGCCTGACACATCAAAAAAATAGCCATAAGAGGGCTCAGAAACTCTTGTAGCAAATATGATACAAATGGTTTTATACGGTTAAATAACGTGGGTGCTAGGCGTAAAAATAGGAAACAAGCAAAGACGTGCTGCTTTGCACCGGGTGAAAGATACCATAGATCCTTAGAAAAACCAGGATGCAAAGGACTAAAGATTAACTTTGCTAAAATCGATCCACCCCAAGTGGTCAGAAAATGCTTCTAACTTGAAACCAGCCAATTTATGACCAACTTGATTCCTCAATCAACAAATAAAATGACAACTTTGAAAGATCCGACATGGATTTAGGTCTCAGATGTACACATGAAGACATTTGGGTTCTTATTTTCCCATGAAACCTGACAGAGAGAAACTGAGGTAATAATCCAGCCTGTCCTCCTTCACTACTGCTTCTAAAAGATGAAGTGAATTCGACTGGAACGCCTTATAAACATTATGTTCTGAGACAGGCTTTGCAGCAAGATTTATTTATGAGCCAGAAAAGATGCGCCTGTTGTTCTCAGAGGACAAGGAGAAAAAGGGAGAAAATTCTAAGGAGTCGAATTTTGGGAGCCACTTGTGGCTCCCTGATGATCGGGGCGATGCTGAGCCTGTAATGAAAGACAAATTGCCTCTCACAGAGTGATGATACAGCTGGTCGTGCCAGGAAAGTTAAAGAGTCCCGTGAAATAGCTCCCGCATCTGAAATGTCGCAATCTCCCCTTCCAACCATGACATTAACCTCCCCCCTCCCTCCCCAGTCCGTCTGTTCTGAATCCTCAGCCCTCAGAAATCTGTCCAGCTCACCCCGTTTCCCAGGCTGCCAGCGTACCTCAATAACACTACTTGGCTTAACAAACAGTGCAGAGAAAAGCTGGAAGGGGTGTGGATCGTGCCATTCTTTCTTCAGTAGCATTTTCAGTCCCTCAATACCTGCTGCTTTTCAAAGTGGAATGGCAACTCCCCGTGGAGTCCACTCATGCACTCACACACAGAAGTGTGCAATTATACACCCACTGAAAACTACGGCTCATAATATAAACCGTAAATATTCAGCATAGGCAACAAAGGCGTTCTTTTACGGATGTTAAGCTGTAATTACAGTCGGGTGCATGTCGAACACAACATAGTGGAGTTAGAATTTCATCTACCGCTTTGCCACTAAATTGGACAATCAATGTGCAGTTGGTTTCAAATGTTACATTTGCATTCATAACTCTTTGCTGTAAATCGCCAGAGAAGCAGCCTTTTATTGGGCTGAAAACCCAAAATAAAGCGGAGAGATAGGAAAAACGCTAGGGGCCCTATCTTGATGATCTATAGAACATGGTCTGAAGTGCACTTGGAGCATGAGCAACTTCACTTTGCTGTTTACAAGACACGTAATCTGTGCGCAAAGCAAAAAGTGGTTGCATTTAGTCTCTTAATTAATCATGGGTGTGTTTTGGACATGTCCTCTGTCATTACCGAGTCATGGGTGTGCTGGAACCTGGCGCATTGCTGTTTAGATGGTGGACTCAAGTGAGAGGTTTTCTGGCTAGGAAGTGGATCCGTGCACAAAGCGTCAAAGTGTACAAGCGGATCATTTATGGGAGCAGCCACTAAAGAGCCCTGAAAAAGTTGAGCATCTTATTCCTGCAACACCTCATCCTCCTAGTTTTTAATATTCATTTCCTTTTTAAATATTTGTTTTCAGTTGATGTCGAAGTAGTTTGATGTGCTAATGTGCATGTCTGTGTGTGCAAACAGTGTATAATGCATCTATCTATGTACGGGGTATCTGAATACTGTGTAGTATAAATAGCAGAAAAACTGCTCTCCACTTTAAGGCGCAATCTCACCTAGACATTTGGGCCAACGTAGACGAGCGTATTTGCAAACGTGGTGTCCGCTAGCCGCCGCTGGGCTCTGCCATCCTCCGCCAATGAACGTCGACCACGTCCCAAAATTTTCAACATGTTTAAAATTCCTCAGCGTTTGCCGACGTACTTCTGGCTACGTTGGAGACCGTTAGAGAAAGTTAATCTCCGCTACGACCAAGTTCCCTCCGCTAGCCTCTGCTAGCCTAAATTACTGGTGCGATCGTCTACGCTGGCTAACGTTTGGGTGCTGCTTGGCCCTGCCTGCTCAGAATCACTGGACAGCGGTGTGTCGACCCCCCTCTCCTGCTTGTTCTAATGAAGCACTGGCTAACGCCCGCCTCCGCTAACACCATGTTGTGGAACGCAGTGCTGCGTTTGAGGTTCGCTACCAAACTCCGGTAATGTGATTTTTGCTGACGTTTGGCCAATTTTCTCGACCTTTCCCTGCGGTCACCAAACGCTGGGGTAAACGTTATAGTGAGACTGCGCCTTTAGACCAAGTTTTTGGTGGGTCTACGGCGCAATCACTTTGTGCTGCCTTACGACAGTCATGCACTGCGCCTGATCATACCTCATTTTAAGATAAACACTGGAGAACTAACCTGCGATGGGCTGGCGTCCCATCCAAGAAGAGTCTTAGACTGTCATCCATTTCATGCTACAGTATCTGGGGATAAGCATCGGCACCAATGGGCCTTAGAACTTACTTCTTCTTCTACACCCATGAGTGCACAGAGGAGCACAAATACACTTCCTGTTTACACAACATGGGCACTGGGCGTGAAAATGACAACTGCGTAGGTTGAAAACTAGCAATGGCACTAGCGCTGCCTTGTGCCAAAAAGGACTCCAAAAGAACTGGAAGGACACGGATAAGTGTGGTGGATAATGGAAGAATTATTAATGCTGGCAAAGGCAATTCACTTTACTGTAGTTGGCCAGATCGAGAACCAGCTCCGTGAAGTAGGTTTATCAAAGTCAACAATCAAGACTTCAGAGGAAACTGTAGAATGTAAACCATAGGTAAACCTCAAAAGCAGTAAGACTAGATTAACGTTTGCCAGACAGCAAAAAGTAAAAAATAAATGAATTTAAAAAGCCTTCACATGTCTTGAAAAGCATCTTAAGGATGAATGAGACAAAGATTAACCCTAGAACACTAACATCGGGAGATTTTCACCCACGTCATAGGTAGTCACATGATGTACTAAATAAGGGTTAGTGTTCTTGGGTTAACTTGTACCAAAATAAAGGGAACAAGCAGAATTTTGATCCAAAGCGGCATATCTGTGAAGCATGGTGGCGTAGGCACATTGAATGGCCATCAAATGAAGTGGTTCCTCAGGAGTAACTTGTGATGTAGAAGAAGTACAAATACGTAAGTCCTACACAGAGCCTGGGGCCCATTGGATACCATAGCATGAAGCTGATGAGCCCTCAACGGGATGCCAGTCCATTGCAGGTTACTTGCCCAGGCAATGCTGATACCTATTTACACCTGGATGGTCTGGGACAATGCAGATGAAGTGTCTTGTCCAAGAACACAGACTGGTATCATGATTGAAAATTGAACATATTGGTAGACCAAGTCCTTATCCCAGTGATCCACCTGCTCTGATGATGTAACATGACGTGACTGCTGACAAAAGCAGCAGGACTAGTTCTGAAGAATTTTGGATGATAATATCTGCTCACATTCAACCAAATTCAGTTTTTTTTATTTATTTACCAGTTCGAAGATCCAAGTCTTTAGGGTCCTGGTGCTTCCTGTCTTATTGTATGGTTGTGAGACTTGGATGCTCATCAGTGACCTAAAGTGATGACTAGATACCTTTGCTACTAGGTCTCTTTGGAGGATCCTTGGGTACCGCTGGAATGACTTTGTGTCAAATGAAAGGTTACTTAGGGAGACTCAGATGAGGAGAGTCACTTGCATTGTGAGGGAACTTCAGCTACGACATTTTGGCCATGTGGCGCGTTTCTCTGGGCATGATCCAGTGCGCAGGTGCCTCAGTGTTGAGGAGCCCTGCTGCTGGAGAAGGCCAAGGACACGCCCATGTTTCACCATGCCTGCGGTAGACAGATGGTAGATCTGGGGACAGACCAGTTGTCTGCCTGGGTGGTTGCCATCCAGGACCCAAGGCGGTTCCATGCTGTGGTGGATGCGGCAATGTACGGCACTGGTGCATGCTCCCAGACCTGACCAGCTAACCAATCAAAGGCAACGTAAGAAGAGGAAATCCAAACGCAGAGGAGCCCGAATACCTTTTCTAAGCGACCTTGGAACCCACTGATGCCAAGTGTCGTGTTTGTTGTAGTTTGTTGTGTAAAGGTAATTTCCTTATCACTCAACAACAGCATCAATTTGAAAGAAAAAAATTTCTACATCCTGCAGTCGTGTGGGTGAAACGTAGACCGGAAAAGGAGCAGCACGGTATGAAGTAAAAAGCCTCAGGTAGATTTGGGCAAATACCTGCCAACCGCTATGACGCAAGTGTTTGTTACCCCGCACTACTCATAGAGGGAGAAGAAGAAAAAAAAACAACAATACGTCACCACCGAGAATAAAATCCTTCCATGTGTCTGCAGTGGAGAGCCAGTCATAACAACGCGGTGACGTATTTGTCCGTCATCTTTGACGGTGGTGCCGTCTAACTTGTACCTAAATCAATTATGTCACTGCTAAACAAATTTATTTAAGCTGATTAACTTGTGCTAAACTAAAAGAAACCTGTTAAAAAGTAAACGTTCCCCTCTTCACGCGTGATGTGACCATCCAGAGACAAAAGCCCGGCGGTGGGTTTGGCGAGCCAGATGGAGGAATATGGACTGAGAGGGATCAGTGTTCTCTGTCTGTTTGTGTTTGCTGTCAAATGGGAGAAAATTCACAGTCTGTTCTGTTCCGGACAGTCGAGATGCGGTGAATCTTTTCACAAAAAGCCATGTGTCAGACCTTTTTGGCCTTATGATCGTGTCAAATAACATGGCACATACATCATTTTTTCATCGTTTATCCGATTTTATATGACAACTTTGCCTTTTGTGCGAGGTGTTTCTTTTCCTACAACGCTTAAAGATTCACTCATTACGTCCGCCAAGGAGGTCATGTTTTCAGTGCCGTTTGTTTGTGTGTCAGCAGGATTACACAAAAAGTGCTGGGTCGATTTTCTTCAAACTTGAAGGAGGTGCGGGGCATAGCCCAAGACAGAACCAATTAACTTTTGGAGCGGATCTGATGAAGGGGGGCGGAGCCAGGAATTCCCCCCCCCCCCCCCCCACTTTCTTTAACATTGCAAGAGAGTATTAGTGCGGATAACAATCCAGATCCGCACTATTGCTCTTAAAGGCGCAGTCACACCTGGGCCAACATAGATGAACGTATTTACAAACATCTGTGTCCGCCATCCTCTCCCATCCTAAGCCGATGAACGGTGACCACGTCCAAAAAGTTCAACATGTTTAAAATTCCTCGCCATTTGCCAACGTACCTCTGGCTACGTTGGAGACCATTAGAGAAAGTTAATCTCTGCTACGACCAAACGGAGACGAGTCATTATTCTGAAGGTCCACTGGTCCAAAAATTAGGCCGAAGGCAATTCAATAGATTTTAGCGCCTCAGGCCCATAGAGTGATACAAAAGGGTTAGGGTTACCATTTTTAACAATTTAGGGTTATGATTAAAAGCACTTTTTAACAATTTAGGGTTAGGATTATAACCACTTTTTAACAATTTAAGGTTAGGATTATAACCGTTTTTAACAATTTAGGGTTATGATTAAAACCACTTTTTAACAATTTAGGGTTATGATTAAAACCACTTTTTAACAATTTAGGGTTAGGATTATAACCGTTTTTAACAATTTAAGGTTAGGATTATAACCGTTTTTAACAATTTAGGGTTATGATTAAAACCACTTTTTAACAATTTAGGGTTAGGATTATAACCGTTTTTTAACAATTTAGGGTTAGGATTATAACCGTTTTTAACAATTTAGGGTTAGGATTATAACCGTTTTTAACAATTTAGGGTTATGATTAAAACCACTTTTTAACAATTTAGGGTTAGGATTATAACCGTTTTTTAACAATTTAAGGTTAGGATTATAACCGTTTTTAACAATTTAGGGTTATGATTAAAACCACTTTTTAACAATTTAGGGTTATGATTAAAACCACTTTTTAACAATTTAGGGTTAGGATTATAACCGTTTTTAACAATTTAGGGTTATGATTAAAACCACTTTTTAACAATTTAGGGTTAGGATTATAA
>OMMV01226872.1:0-12051 GCA_900302635.1 Chatrabus melanurus | reverse complement strand
CATAAAAAATAGACGTTTTTTATTTATTTGTTATAGACGTTTTTTAATTTATTTGTTATAAAATAAACGTTTACAAATAGACTTGAGTGTTCATTGTGATTTAGACTTATTTACATTTATTATTTGAGTGTTTTCCATGGTTGTGTTGACATTTCCTTTCCTTTCTGCCTTGATAGCTGAGGGGATTATAATCAGAGGAAAGCTAAATGTAAAATAAAAATGTTTAATTTAATGTATTTTTTCTCCTGGTCCTTATTTTAAATAGGTCATAAAAAATATCAATAATTATCGATATCGACCGATATAAAACACTTGTATCGTGATATAGTTTTCAGCCATATCGCCCAGCCCTAGCGACAATTTCAGCAGGCTGTTAAGAGGAACTTGTACTTTGGTGAACAGGTAGCTCAGTGAGATAGGAGTGGGGCTACCTGGCAACGATTCCGGGTTACGCTACCCGTCTGTGTCCTTCGACAAGACACTTTATCTACATTGTCCCAGTCCACCCAGCTCTAAATGGGTATCGGCCTTCGTTGGGGAAGTAACCTGCAATGGCCTGGTGTGCTGTCCTGGGGGAGTCATAGACTGTCGTCCACTTCGCGTTATGGAATCAGGAGATGAGCACTGGCACCAATGTTCCTCAGGGCCTGTATCGGCGCATTGGTGAAATACTGCCCCACCTTGCAATTCAACTCAGTTAAGGACAGACCGACAAAGGACTGCTGGACCTTAGAAGATGAGTGGACTCTCCAAGTGTCCTTTAGTTTACAAACTGTTCAAACTGGTGCAGTTTTGTCCAGTTATTAATTTGGTCATAATTTTATAAACAGGTAACTGTGCTTATATTTTGCATTTTAGTGTTTTACACTTTGTGCAACTGCTAAAAATGCCTGCTAAAAAGAAAAGTTTTACTTATTTATGGAATGAAAGAAAGTTCACAGCAAAAAAATAGCAATGAGAATGAATTATTTTTTGCAATATTGTTACCTAATTATATCAATTTTCAAGAATCAAATTGGACATAATTGAACACAGACTATCGGGATTCATTTTGACTAAAATCAGGAGATCAGACGCAACATTCATCCATAATATTAACACAATATGTCATAATATTCCAATATTCCAAATGCCTTATTTGTCAGCCATTGAAGCTCTTTGCATTGAAGAATATTAATTGCTGTGGAGTTCTTCTTCAGTTGTGTTGTGATTGCAGCCAGTGCCGCAAGGATACACACACACATGGCACGCTAACTCATAAACACAAAAATAACAGAAGACAGAGCCTATTATCCGGACACAAAAACAATCTGTCACGCTCACACGCTGTAATGGCACACTTGTCCTCTCTCCAAACTAGATTAAGAACAACACATTCAAGCAGAGAATGTCATTTTGTTCACCTAAACAAATAAATTAAGTCTCAACAGAAGCCATACTGAATCAGTCCTTGACTTTCAGATGCTGAAACGTGTTTCATACAAAACAATTCCAAAAATATCTCAGGACAAGTGTGATTAAATGAAAAAAAGAATGACAAAAACAATAAAGAATGCACTTGATTACTGCAAGAGCTCCAGTGCCTTTAAAAGGACATGAGTATGTGGAAGGTTTATTATTGCAGGAAAGCAGCCGTACTGTTTACAGTTTCCTAAAACAGTTCCTATGAAAAGGAAGAAGCAAAGAAAAGCTCAAATTAGCTCAAATTTGAATAACTCAACACTGGATGCCCTGAAGCGACTGCAGACTAGTGCATCACTGCCCCCAAGGTATTGCTCGCTCTGCTATTTCAAAACACATTTTTAGCGCACCCTTAACAACTTGCTTGATTAAAGCTATAGTGTGTATGATTTAGTGTCATCTAGTGGTGAGGTTGCAGATTGCAACCAAGTGAACACTGCTCTCTCTCTCTCTCACCCTCCTCTTACCAAGCACTTAGTACAAGCCGCTGTGGCCATCAGTTGCCAAGCTACTTCCAAAATGATGTCATCTTCTACGACTGCCAAGTGACGCAGTTATTTTAGATCGATATCCAGAAATTGCATGTAGTCACTTCGTCTGTGAAACTATAGTCCATATCTTCCATGTAAGATACTGAATATTATTGTTATTTTTGCTTCATTGTGGAAGCATTTTACTGCTAACATTATCTTGCTAATGTAAGCTCATATTAGCAAAGTAATGGTAAAAAGCTATTCTGGTATTATGAGACAGCATTAGCAGGATACATTTTTTCCTCCGTGTGCAGAGTCAAACGCCACTTAGAGAAAGGGAGAGTGGTGAGGCAGAGGTGGTGGGGGAGTTCAGAGTTAAGCTGAAAACAGGCAACTTTGGTGTCACTTTTTAAACCTTTGTCCCTCATCAGTAAATCTCCATCTGGGAAAATCCACGCCACTGCCAATCCTTGTTTTCTGACATTGCAGGTCATGATTTTGTTTCCCTTCACATTTTCGCTTCTTTGGTGACAAGGATGCATCCTTCCTTGCCTCCTCTTGTGATAATCAACACGCACACTGCGTGCACAATTATTAGGCAGGTGAGTTTTCTGAGGGAGGGTGTGGCCTGACGTGATTAACACCCTATATCAAGGTGTGCATAATTATTAGGCAGCTTCCTTACCTCAGACAAAATGGCCCAAAAAAGATTTAACAGACACTGAAAAGTCAAAAATTGTAAAATGCCTTTCAGAGGGAGGCAACACTCTTGAAATAGCTAAGCTATTGAGGCGAACAATCAAATGTTTTGTTGCAAATAGTCAACAGGGTTGCAAGAAATGCGTAGAGAAGAAAAAACACAAATTAACTGCAAAAGACTTGAGAAGAATTAAACGTGACGCTACCAATAACCCATAATCCTCCAGCGCCACCATATTCCAGAACTGTAATCTACCTGAAGTGTCCAGAAGTACAAGGTGTTCAGTGATCAGAGACATGGCCAAGGTAAGGAAGGCTGAAACACAACCACCACTGAACAAGACTCACAAGTTGAAATGTCAAGAGTGGGCCAAGAAATATCTGAAGACAGATTTTTCAAAGGTTTTATGGACAGATGAAATGAGAGTGACTCTTGATAGACCAGATGGACGGGCCAGTGGCTGGATCTCTAATGGACAGACAGCAACACTGAGTCAGATGCCAGCAAGTTGGAGGAGGGGTACTGGTATGGGCTGCAATTATTAAGGATGAGCTAGTTGGACATTTTCAGGTTGAAGATGCACTTAAAATAGATTCCCAAACCTATTGCCAGTTTTAAAAAGATATTTCCTTCAAGCAGTGGTCCAGGAAAAAGTCTGCATCATTAAAGAAAGCCATGATTTTCATGCAGGACAGTGCTCCATCACATGCATCCAAGTACTGCACTTTTTGGCGAGCCAGCAAAGGCCTCAAAGATGACAGAATAATGACATAGCCCTCTTCCTCACTTGAATTAACCCTACTGAGGACTTGTGGGCCCTTTCTTAAACGTGAGATTTACAGTGAGGGAAAACAACACACCCCTTTGAACAGCATTTGGGAGGCTGTGGTTGCTGCTGCATGAAAAGATGATTGTCAACAGATCAAGAAACTGACAGTCTCCATGGATGGAAGGATCATGATAGCTATTGAAAAGAAGGCTATATTGGTCACTGAATATTTTTGAAATGTCAAATGTGTTTGTTAATTTTGAGGTGTTTAATCGTTATATTTACTCTTAGAAATGAAAATAAACAAGTGAGATGGGAAAATTTTAGTTTTTCATTTAGTTGCATAATAATTGTTCGCACGCGCACACACACACACACATATTCCCCTGAGAAAGCCAAAACTCATTTTCCTTCCTTTGAAGTTTATTAAAATTTTGGGGAGACTGACAGCACTGTATTTGTTCAACAATAAAATTAACCCTCAGGACTTGCCTAATAATTGTGCACACAGTGTATAATCTTCCACTTCACAAAAATGAGGGTTCTCAAACTTGTTAGCCTGCACTTGCGATCATCAGCAGACAGTACATAAGGGAGCAACCACCGATTCCTCTGCTTTTTCTTCAGTCTTTTGGCCGCACTGTAAAATGCAAAAAAGCGGAGTCAGTATGTCCCTTATGGGCTACTGTATCCACATGGTGACGCAACGTGGTGGACTCCATGAGTAGGGGGCCTCCTCCCATGCAGATATGAAGGTTTCATTCTAAGCTTAGGTAAATGCAACGAGTCATTGTTGCAGGTGAACACATTGTTCAGTCATACAACACACACTGAGAATCTTTATTGCTGCAGCAGCACATAGTTCGATTTTGGCATCCAGGCTCCGACCTCATCACTCCCACACAGATTATTACTCGGGATATTAGGGAGTGATGATTAGATATGCAAATTATTCCCCCCCAGTCGGAGCCCACAGGTGGATGCTGGGGTGGAGGCGGGGATGACAGCGGGCAGCGACGTTGATGCAGCAGCGGTGGCGTTCAAAGGCAGAGTGGAGAGTTGAGAAATTGCGTCTTAAACAACCCTCCCAATTTGCAGGAAGTGTCTGGGTAGATGATGAGGAGAGTGAGGCATGACAAGTGGATTTAGAGCAAGGCAGCTCGAGTTGTCTGCCAGAATTAGCTCCCAGGTTCGCTCTATTGATGAATGCTATATTCCACTTCTGGTAATAAGCACCCCCAAATAATGCACACTGTAACTTTAATGCAAAAGTTGCGGTTCATACCACGTTATTTACATGTGCTACGATTTTCCTTTTACGGAGACACAGCGTTCTGGAAATATAATTTTCATGAAGGGGTTTCAAGAATTTCAAGATGTCACAGTTATTAATATTCTGTCATATTTAGGCAACTTAAAATCCACAAGCGTAAGCATATTGTTCCATATTTCAGCATACTGCACTGCAGAGCACAGCAAATGTGATATTTGGAATCATCTTTGTAACTAATGCTGGGGACTGAAAAAGGTCTCAAACGTGCTTTCATGCAACTCATCAAAATCTGATTCTTAATCACAAGCAATGACAGTGACCTCCTGCCAGCAAATCTAGCAGGAGGGAAATCAACCCCCATCACATCAAATACAGCTCACATCAAAGACCAAAGAACCTTGCTCATTCTGGCAAGCTTTTGATTCTGCAAGTAGTTCAGTCGAAGCCAACCAACCAACTACGGTTGCGTGTTTTCCAAAGACCAATCAACTTCGTGTTTAATGCATGGGTGGTTATAGTGCAAAAACCTGAATGCATTGATGCTCCAACTGTTGCAGCCAAATAAATTTTCAAATATTGAAGACTTACATCTAATCAACTGGTGTACATGATTAAAACTTGATGTAAATGCACAGAATCTGTCATTTTCTTTCACTTTGTGACAAAAGCATTTCTCACTGCTTCCTCTCTCCAACTTCCTGATCACTTTTAAACCCTTCACGTGGTCTGCTTCCTGCTGTTCTTGTTTCCTAAATGCCATTACTGCTACTTACAGAACTGAAAGCGAAAAATGAACAAAAACCGGCGACATCAGGTTATAGATGAAAAGAATTTAAGACTAAATAGTGATATGCAATCCAGACTAGATTCAAACATATCTGATAATCTGACAACTTGCAGTAACAACATGCTAACATGATAAAATCGAAATTTAGTCCTGAAGCCCCCCAAAGACTTGTATATCAAATTGTTAAACCTATGAAATGCCATATCTTCTAACAATAATGCACATTTAGCCCAATAAATATGATAATCAAAGCGACTGTCAAACTTGTCAAAAGCATGGACGATAACTATACCACAGCCCAACTTTTAGCAGTCATTCCATAAATCTGAGGATCGCCACTGTTGGCTGCCTTTGGCTCCCACATGTCTGACTTTATCAGTGAGGAAAGGTTCACCGACCTTGACTTTGTGGACGATGTTGTGATCTTTGTGGAATTAATCGATGCCCTGATTCCGACACTTGAGAAGTCGAGTGACGTGTCAAGAGTGTTTGGGTTTTTTTATTGTCCTGGATAAGAATAAGGTCCAGGCTTCCAATGACTTCCTGGACTCAACCATCAGCCATCATAAGTGTACGTATCTGGATATGGTGATCATGTCGAACTTCTTCAGCAGCGATTAACTTGTAGCAGCTCCTATACCTTGCTGAGTTTTGAGCCGTAACATGCCGAATTGCACCTCAGCTGGTTTCCATAAGCAGCTCTCACCTGGCGAGTTTCAACGGCGGGTCCTCTCGAGCAGGCACAACACTTGGCAGAAGGATGGAAAAGTAATTTTTTTCCAGAGCTCTGGGCACTTCCAGCCACCTCGGACCCACACACACACTCAACTGAGGATGGCCCAGCGCAACTCATAATGCTGGGTGAACTTGGTGTACACGCCATTCTCAACTCTTGATATCTGTTGGTAATTCTTTCGGTGCGACTGTACCGGGCCACCCGAATCTGAGTACGAGCTGGCCAATGTGGCCAGGACTCCGGCCAAAGCAGTTGGGAGTCTGGCTGAGCGCCCAAAAATTTTGAGTTTGAGAGAAGCCTGGGAAGAGCTTACGGAGTCATGAGGCCCCTGGACAGAGGAGCTTGGCAATGCTGAAAGCTTTTCAGAAGAACAAAGGTCCAAGTCTTTAGAGTCCTGGTGCTTCCAGTCTTTCTGTGTGGTTGTGAGACCTGGACGTTAACCAGTGACCTAAGTTGTCAACTGGATGTTTTTGTCACCAGGTCTCTCTGGCGAAACCTTAGGTACCGCTGGAATGACTTTGTGCCAAATGACCAGATAGTTCGGGAGACTCGAATGCGGCGTACAACTTGCACTGTTAGGGAATGTAAACTACAACACTTTGACCATTTGACTTGTTTCCCCTGAGCGTGATTCAAGATGCAGGTGCATCAATGCTGAGGACCGCAGCAACTGGAAAAGGCCAGGGGGACGTCCACAGATCACCTGCCTGTGGCAGATATGTAAATGGCTACTTTAGGGAGGTGGGGATGGAACCGTTGTCTGCCTGGGTGGTTGCCAACCAGGACCCAGGACGATTCTGCAGAGTCGTGGATGCAGCAACGTAGGACACCAGCAGATGCTCCCAGACCTGACCTGGGTGTGAATACTGTATGTCTTCATACTGGTCTGTCTGAGATCATAATTACTTGAAGGTCAACAAATCTCCATTTCTGCCAAATAGTCCAGCGGATAAGGGAATAATTGTTCACATTGTGAAGAAAGCATGAAAATTGGTGGATTTATAGAGCTTTGTATGGGGAATCATATAAAAGCAAGACCCATAGCAGATCTTGCCCATGAGTCATGTTTTTTACTATTTTCTTAATGTAGCAGGAGTAAAGTAAGGAATATACAGTTATCTTTTATCCGGGTTATTATGCTTACATTATATGGAGTATGATTCTATTCTTAAGTACTTTCAGACCCATAGAGGGTGTATGAAAGGTACCAGAAATAGGGTTCAGTATTAAAAGCTGACCTATGGCTGGTTACTAGTAGTGCTGACTTTTTGACCTCATATTGTCAGATATTTCAGAACACTGAACAACAAAGTCAAATCCCTATAAACTGATGGTAAATGATGATGATAAAATGGCCCTAAACGTGTTTTTGCCCTTGTTTAGTGCCACTGTGACCTTGATCTTTGCCCTTTTGACCTTATTTTGTCAGAAATTTTAGAACCCTCAATAACACATCCAAAGATGGCCAACTTGTGGTGCATTTGACATCACTTTAAGGGCAAGATCTGTGATGGGTCTTGCTTTAATATGACTCTACATATACAAAACTACAACTCCACCAATTTTGATGCTTTCTTCACAATTTGTACGATTGCCTCAAATTTGGGGCCTTATCCGCTGGACTAAAACAGGCTCTGCTGATTTCCTTCAAAAATCCCTCATTCTATCTGTCTGTTTTGCTTGAAGTCATGTTTCACAGCATTACATAATTACATTATAAGAAACATCAGCTGAATGTTGCGTTCTTTTATTTTTCCACGTATTTGGCTGTTTTAAGCATTCACAACATGGGCCCAAAGCCCAAATTATGTTCCTGTGATGTAATCCCACCCACTGACTTGTTAAACAAACAGCTTCAAAAGTTTTGCCTCAAGAGGCTGATGTGACATCGCCTGGACCATACAGTGCCAAGTGTTTGTCACTTAAATATTATCAAACCTAATGGTACTAAACTTTTTAGCATCAGCGTGTGAAAAGACAGCACCGACTTGTTCTTTCTGGGCCTGAATGACATCCACACCAAGTACATACACATCAGGAATGAAATTTTAATCGGTGAACATGTATAACACCACGTCAGTTATCAATTCAATTCAAGCTGTTTTCATGTCTGCAAACACAGGAGTTGCACTGCAGAGTGAGGCTGACTAAAACGGTTGATAAACAAAAGAGGACACATCCTAGCTCCACCCAGGGATGAATGATTACTTCCTCCCTCAATTTCAGCTGTGCAGATATTTTCTTGCAACAACAGTACAGCCCAGACCTGACTGAATTATTTTCTTAGAGAATTGAGCAACATGGATTTTGTGCCTGGCTCTGAGACTTGTAAACTGCAAACTCTGCACTACTGAGCACCAAAATAGTGATGTCATCAAGACACTGCAAATATTTTTAAACATGCGGACAAGATATTTAACATATAACAAGGTGTTTGTTTGTTTTTTTAAGGGTTGCTCAAAGCAACAACCTTTGGTAGCTCTAAGGAGAGCACACAAAGCCACCCAGTGCAGCGGATAAGCACTCCATATGAGAACCTTTTTGGAATCTTTATGATCAGGCAAATAATATGGTATATGTTTCAATATGATTGGAGGATTTTTATATTTTGACCCCTGTGTAATCCTTCATTGACCCCTCATGGTCCTCAGAGGTCAAATCCAACTTGGCTCCATATCTGAAAATAAACCTTATGGTATGTACTAAGTGTGGTAGAAATTTCATGCTTGTACCACAAAATGCACGGTTGTTTTGGTTGTCTGCTGCACTAACCCTGTTGTCTGACAGTTGCAGACTTCCCAATAATTTAGCTGGATTACAAGCAGTAATCACTAGTTTGATTTTTTTTTCCCCCGCACCAGATCTGTAACATAGCACTAGTACTTCTGTCTCCCTTCTAATATTTAAAATTATTTTACACAGAGCAACATAACACACTGTACTAGTAAGTGACAATGTCAGAACATTAATTAACAGTTGGATTAAATGATATTGGCCAATATTTTTATTCCCTTGATTAAACCAAAGACTCAGCGGTTGATTGCAGGCAACTCTGTGTGTTGAAGTGTTCTTGAGCAGAACACCGAACCCCAAATCTCTCATAGGGTAGAGAAGGTCTGCATTTCTAAAGTGCTTTTCCATCTAGCAGATGCTCAAAGCCTCACTTTTACTTCCCCAGCCAAGGCAGGTACCCATTTTTACAGCTGGGCGGACTGAGACGGTGCAGATTAAGTGTCTTGTCCAAGGACACAGACGGGTAACATGAGCGGGATTCGAACCCAGGTCTACATATTGGCAGGCCAGCACCTTATCCACTGAGCTACCTGCTCTACAGGACAGCATATAAGAAATATAAAGGCCTTTTTTGTTTTTATTTTGTCTTTTTCCCCCCCCCATGACCTGTACAGGGTACAGAATAACGGCCCAAGGTGTCAGAGGCATTTTGTTCTAGGTCAGTTTACTTTTGTATATCAGTAGTTACACTGTTACTAACACTTCCTACACCTACTCAAGATTGTTTGATAATCACAGTGGACAAGGTCATGCACATAGGCCAGATGGTTGTAGATATACCATTGATTTATTTTGTTTATCTAATTTTAAGAAAGGATAACCTAAAAAAAAAACTTCAGGGGTTAAAGGGAAGTCATAATAAAATAATTGAAAAGATTATTTGATGATTAAAAAGTAACCATTCCTTCAGTGATCAACACAATATATATGACTACTACTAGTCTATTACCTGCTGACAAGCAATGACGGCAAACTTTCCACAATGACCAATGTGCTGACGCAGCAGCCAACAACAGATAACAGTCTTTTTCTATTACTTTTAACTACTGATTTGTACAGCTGCTGACTGTATGGACAACATGCACTCCCACGTGCTTAACACACTCAGTTTGAATTCACAGTTTGCATTCCACTCATGTGAGTGAACAGCACACACTGCGGCTACAGTTCACTGACAAAACATTTGTAATTGTAGGTTTTGGACACTCAGCAGTAACACACACTGCTTGCGGAAACTGAACAATTAAAGTTAGTCGCAGCATATTAGTCGACATAGGAAGTGACTGATCCAGTTTTTATACACAATCCCACACACCAAAAGCACAGCCTCTGCAGTCACCACCACACCCCCATGATCTCATTTCCATGCAACGGATGGCATACAGTAATGAGTTACTCACGTCGAATCTACTACGATACCTAGTCAGGCTCGTCCACCACATAATTATCCGCACTCTTCATTAGGGACGCACCAAGCCAACTTTTTACAGCACTGACTCCAATACCGATGCAAGATTCAAACTAGTGGACAATACTGGCCACAAATCTGATCCCACTACCAAGAAAACCTGTGTTGTTCTAAGTGCTGCCCTAAGTGCTGCTTTGCATGAAGTGGAATATAAGGATTAAAACTGCAGGCATAAGAGTGCTATTAAATGGAATCGCCTTTTTCACAATCAGGTGTACCAAGTTATGTAAAAAATGTGTGCCTGCTTATTCCAAATGATCCCAAACAGTTTTGATGTTGGACAGTACCTGGTACACTAGCTCATATGTAACACTTACTGTTCCCCAAAAACTGTGGGTAGTTATCTTTTATCGAACCAATTTTATTGAAAATTTCCATTAAATATTGACAAATGATGGCATCCTATATATCATTTCAGAAGTTTTCCAGTGAGCGGAGTGCTTCGTGCTTGTGATATGGGACCACGGACAAGATATCTTCTTTGCAGCCAACTTCACCTTTTTTCTCCGATTATAGGATATTTTCATAACATTTCTTCATAATATGACTGTGTTGGCTAAATTTCTAACTGTTTTATGATTATTTGGCTATTTCTCAATGACATATTGGCAAAACAATGTTTGAAAGCCAAGATTTCCATATTTACAACAACCAGAAATGACACACCGACACACTGCATGCCAATGTTTGCTATTCTGATAGGCCTAGATAGTCCCACCCAGAATACACAGGGGCCCTTTTGATTCTTCTCACAATGTTGTTGGTAGCTCGTCATAATTTTGAAATATGTAATGAACGTAGAAGATAACAGTTTATGAAAAAGGTACATCATGACATCTAGATGTTAGCACGGTGGCTCAGTGCTTAGCACTCTTGCCTCACAGCAAGAAGGTCTGGGGGTTCGATTCCCACCATGCCCAGTTCCTTTCTGTGTGGAGTTTGGATGTTCTCCCCATATCTGCGTGGGTTTCCTCCGGGCACTCCGGTTTCCTCCCACCATCAAAACATGCACATGAGGGTCTGCTCCTTTCTCTGCCCTTGACCAAGGCAGCATCTCTACATCTGGAGTTGGTCCCCGGGCGCTGGACTGTGGCTGCCCACTGCTCCTAGTGGTTGGATTGCATCTAACTATAATTAGGATGGGTTAAATGCAGAGGACAAATTTCGTTGTCTACACGTATGTACAATGACAATAAAGACCCTTCTTCTTAATTAAGTTTGTTCAAAGTTATTGTATTATTTCTGAGAATAAATTTTAGAGAAATTGGGACAAGAATTGTTGAAACTGTGATGAGCATGTGAATGTTAAACTTCATAAAGAACAGAGAGTAATAGTGTTAATTACCGCAAGTTCAAAATACCCTGTTTTGAGATATTTCACTTGTCTGGCTATCACCAGACTAAGTTCAATCTATGAACTTAGTCTGGGGAGTCGGCGCTGTATTTCTCCTGGACAAGAGGCATGGCTCTGTACACGATTGGATAGTCCTTTAACCAATCAGACCAACGATGCGGGTGACGTACTTTGCAGAGCGATGCGAAAACGTGTCAACAAACGTGTTATCGTCGCCAGCGACCGGTTCCAAAAGCA
>OMMV01226868.1:0-10233 GCA_900302635.1 Chatrabus melanurus | reverse complement strand
GGATGCCTGTGATCAACTAACCGTGAAATCTGCGCGGCACAACTCTGCATTCACACACACAGATAACTTCCTTCTTAGTTTCCCCTTCATGCATTTTTGTGCAATTCACGTGTTACACTTGCTGAAGCGGCATCAAATTTTAAAGTAAGGACGCAGAATACGTGCGTCTTCTCTTTACGCTTTATCTGCTCCATTACCCAGCATTCAAAATGCTCTGTTCATAAGGACATAAGTAGGGAAAAGCTGGCACAAACTCAACACGGGAATAGAACATCTGCTTATTGAAGACGTGTCTGAAGCTGAAGGCTAATGTTGACAATCCTCATCCTGTTGCAACACAGTGAAGAGTGTGTGCCTGCACACTGTATAATGTCAGGATTTCTGAAAAGAGGTGTTGAAATCATTCCAAGGACAAAAAAAGAAAAGGTTTCGAGAAAACTGATTAAAATGAAGGCATGGCATATGAGACATCATGCCTTCACTGTTCCTACACTGTTGTAGGGTTGTGGAAACCAGCAGATTCTGTGCTTTTGTTGGCAAGGAAAGGTTTACTGACTTTGACTTCATGGATGATGCTGTGATCTTTGCGGAAGCAATGGATACCCTGATTGCAGCACTTGCGAAGCTGAGTGAAGAGTCGGAGTAGGGTGGGCGGTCTATAAACTATATAAATTTGTCCAGCTGTAGGGATTTTGATTATACCGGTGAACCGCGATAGCTGGTGGTGTAACAACTCATAGTTGATCAGTGATCCCCACGGACCGCCACCCCACAGTTCAGCACGCACGTGAACCACAGATTAATTGCAAAGTTTACATAATAGTGTGATTTCGTGTCATGATGACTTGTTTTTAAAGTTATAACTGCGTTAATTTTGATGCAGTTGCAGTGAAATCTCACTGTGAGTGGAGGAGCTGCAGCTGCGCGTTCACGTGAAGTCGCAAACGCAGCCTGTTAAAAACAGCCTTGTGCTCCGCTAGAGAACAAACACGGAAAGAATCTCTCAAAAACATCTGGAGTTGAGGATGAAGTGTCCGTTGCCTCTTCCCTGTGCAGTTGTGAGCCCACTGAACCCAGCGCTGTGCTCATCGCGCGAGTGCAGCCGAAGTGACTGAGAGGCCAGAGCTCCGGAAAATAACGAGTATTCACGACTTTTTCCGAGCGTTCCGAGCATTTTTACACAATAAATGTTCTTAAAATGGCATTCTATACTATTTGAAATGTCTTAACAGTTAAGAATACAACTTCCTGCTGCAATGAATTTGCTATGGGAGTATGTTACCCATTCAGAAACAGTTATATTGAAATTTATATACTGAAGAATATGTTGCAATATATACCGTCACCGTTCTACACTTCAAATTATATCACCATAGGAATTTTAAGCCATGCCGTCCAGCCGTAAGTTGGAGTCCCTGGGTTTGCGATGGAACTTGATCAATACAAAGATCCAGGCTTTCGATGACTTCCTGGACGTGGCCATCAGAAATGTATCTGTATGTGGTGAAAGTGTCAAACTTTAAGAGACATTGACTTATCTCGGCAGGGACTTTCACGTATCTGGGTCCTCAGCCTTTGAGATTGAGAGACCTCAGGGAAGGGCTTATGGAGTCATTTGCAGGAGAACAAATGTCCAAGTCTTTAGGGTCTTGGTGCTTCCTGTCTTACTATATGATTGTGAGACTTGGATGCTAACCAGTGACCTAAGGCGACGACTAGATGGCTTTGGTACTTGTTCTCTTCGTTCTCTTCAGAGGATCCTTGGGTACCACTGGAATGACTTTGTATCAAATGAGCGGTTACGTAGGGAGCCTAAGATGAGGAGCATCACTTGCACAGTGAGGAAGTGTCAGCTACAACATGTGGTGCATTTTTCTGGGCATGATCCAGCATGGGTTAGGGTTAGGGTTAAAGGGAGGCCAAAGGGACTCCCATGGTTCACCTGGTTGCAGCAGATAGATGGTTACTTTCAAGAGGTGGGGATGGACCAGTTGTCTGCCAGGGTGGTTGCCATCCAGGACCCATAGTGTGGTGGATGCAGACCTAACCTGTTGAATTCCTCATTTAATTATGTGCAGCGAGTTACATATCTTCTTATGCTAAAAGCTTTGCATTGCAAAGACGTCTGATGACTGAGAAGCACTTAAATCAAATATGTATCAGGGTTCATTGATTGGTGGCAAAACGGCATCAACCAACATGTTTTCCTTACTGTATTCAGTGTTCTGAGATTTAATGTGTTCTTATGGTTGTTAAATTGGCTTCTTTTTTTAAAATTTTACCTTTTGTGTTTTGTGGCTGTAGAGCACTTTGACATTTTCTGTCCTGAAAGTGCTTTATAAATTGAGTTATAATAATAATAATTATTATTATCTGCACAAATTAGCAGAATGCTGCAAGCTTTTAGTGAGCAACATCAAGAGTGTTGGTTGTAATGCGGCTGCCCAGACACATGCTGCCAAACACACAACTGAACAGGCCGGGCCACCCAGGGTGCTGTGCGCACACACAGACACACACGCACACACACACATTCCCAGGCTACAGTGCCATGTTGTCTGGAGTGTGCCACCCTGCACTGATCCTGGCTGTGGAGGTCTGGTTCTTGGCTGTGAGTTTTGGGATTTGAATAGGAACCCAGGCACACGTGCACACACGTGCACACACAAACACAAACAAGCACACACATTCTTTACTTTTAGGTCATGCCAAAACAACAGTCTGCTCTCACCGTGTGGTTCATTGTCTACCTACTTCCTCTTCCTTTTTCTCATCCTTTGACTCCACCCAGGCTGCTGGATTTTAGGTCTGTCTGGACAGCAAACAGAAGAGAGCTATTAACTCATCCTCCTCTAGAAAGTCAATTAACAATTTTAAGGGGAAAATATGAAAAAAATGAGATGGCTGGTGTTTACTGATGATTTACATCATGATGGTAACAGCAGAATTGATTTACACTTTGGCTAAAAACTTTCAAACTCAGATTTCCCTTAAGAGCCTTTCACACCAAATGTGCAAAGCGGTGCGCACCACTCTGAAATCCATTATCTTCAATGGCCAGCCCTGTGCAGGAAGCCGTAGCCCACCAAAGCAGCATACGCTGTCGCTGCACGCCGCTCAAGTGGACACGCCCACCACCATTCGCCGTCAGCGCGCCGCGGTCAAAGTTCAACCAAATTCAACTTTGACCACGGTGCGCTGTGACGTATATTAACGAGGCGTCCAGCCCAACACGGAAGACAACAAACTGCAGAAGCTGGTGTTTTTCGGGGACAGATGCATCCTCACAAACATGGAGACTTTCGGACCTCCACTGCCGGAGCCAGAACAGAAACATGGTGACCTAGAAAACTCCACTTCCTCAGCGGCAAGCCGCTGCACATTCTGCGCCTCCATAAGCGCAAAATGATGCAAAGGTTGCGTTCGGTGTGAAAGGCCCTTCACGCCACACATTCCATTTGATCCAACAAAATATGTTTTAAGTCAGTTAGAATGTCTTCTTTATTTCCATATAAAGTTATTTAAAAAATAAGTCACATGATAGCTTTATTTCAGGTTTTATTCACTATATCAGATTTTCAGTGAGTCAATAATTTACATACACCAAATAAAACACTTGTTTAAACAGCATGGAATATTTCAGAAATTGATCAAATTACTTTTAAAAGCTTCTGAATGACTAATTGGCATAATTTGGGGTATTGACTGTATTTAAGGGCCTAATTGAAGAACCAGTGCCTTCTTGCTTTCAACAGTCAGAAAAAACCTAAAGAATTCAACCAAGGCTTCTGGAGCACAATTTTGGATCTTCACAAGTCCAGTTTCTCCTAAGGAGCCATCTCGAAAAGATTCACGGTACCAAGAGGAACTGAACTGTCTTGTCGATCATACAAAAATATAACAAGCTGGAGACCATACAGGCTTTACTTCAAAGAAGAAAGAGGACCAAATTAACACCCAGGATTTAATAAACTTTGGTTCGAAACATCAATCAGAACCTCAGGATCTTAGCTAAGGCAGTGATGAAGGAGTTGGAGGCATCAGATAGAAATGTACCATTGTCCACCTTTAAGAGTGCACTCTAAAACTATGACCCTGAAAGGCTGTCGGCCAAGAAGGAATCCAAAAAAAAATCGACATACAACAGCGAGACAAAAGTTTACGTTTGATCATCAGGATGAAGGCTGAGCCTTTTCATCATTGACATGTTCGCATAAAGTACTCCTAACTCTTAAGTTTGAGCATTATTGGATCCCTGACCCAGGTCTTTAACCACCTTCAGATTAAGTTCTGGGATTGTGCCATATGCTGCTTCAAAGCAGGCAGTGATGAAGCATTGACTGGGTAACCACAGAGGACAGAGGAAAAGGAGCCCTCCAAACATCAACAACACTACCAATAATTCCCAGAAACAGGAGCTGGGTTGCTTTTCTCTCAAACTATCAACAAACACATGACTGATTGACCCTAAACCTGCTTTTACACACGCACACAGCACCCATGGCTGCAGGAAACACCATGTGACCTCCACGGTATGGGAAGTAAATATTCAGTGAAAAGGACACAGGGACTGGCATAACCCCCCTCCCCCCAAAACACTGCTGTTGCCTGTAACAGACACAGTTTTTTCTTCATCTGAAGCCAAATGTCACGGGGGTTACATGGACTTCGGGATAAACTGCTTCAGATTGCACACCCAGATTAGAGAGGAAATGTAGATGCAGGACTCTCATGTTGACTTTGTTGTTTAATGATGTTCTGGGTGGAACAATGCAGCTGAACCTCATATCAACACGAACACAACTACCTTACATGACTTAGTTATTACATCAGGGTAAAGCTTTTAAAAAACGGCTTAGTAGAACAGGGTAGTACTCACTTTCATTTTCCAGATTGATGGTTTCTTAGAGGTATTCTCAAAAAGATATTCTACAAAACGAATTAGAAGTGCACTCAGAATGCAAACCAGTATTACTTCTGCCAACCAACAGAGCCAGTAGCTCAGTGGGATAGGAGCTGGACTAACTTTGCTCCATCCATCCACCTCCACTTCAGCCTTCCCTTCTTTCTCCTCCTCTGTACTTCCATTCTCAGCAGGTAGTTCACTGGGATGAGTTAGACTAACAATATGTAGACCTGGGTTCAATTCCCAGTCACACTACCTGTCTGTATCCTTGGGCAAGACATTTCCGAGTCCACACCCAGCTGTACATGGGCACCAGCCTTGGCTGGGGAAGCAACCTGCAATGGACTGGTGTACCATCCATCTTCAAGCTATGGAATCCGGGTTTAAGCACCAGCACCAATGGACCTCAGGACTTCTTCAACCAACAGAGGAGGACAGACTTTTATCTCCATTAGCTCTTTCTTGTCCTTGTAGGCAGACACCGGAGACTCCTGTAGTATTCCAGGGTCTACACGAGTGCCCAGTTTGTGAACTCTGACCATTGATTAATTGTTGCTTTCCTAAAGATGCCGCTGAAGTCTCACAAACTGTCATCTGCTATGTCTCCCAGATATATTCGGGCTAGAATTGGCTGAATCTGAGTGGAGGGTTAGTGGAAGGTTAACCCTAACCCTAATGACGAGTAAAAGAATGCGAGAGTTGTTCTATGACAAAACCCTGGAGGCAGCCAGAGGTTGCACTGGAGTTGCTAATGTTCACAGAAGGTGTTTCATCTCAGAGGTTCATTTTTTCTGTTTGGAAGTCAAGGATCAATGACCACAGGTGGCGTCTCACTTGATGACAGATCCACTGAACAAACACCTTCTTGTTTACCCTCACTGCCGTCATGTCCCTGTTTCTCAACTCCCTGTACAGAATTGCACCCAAAGTGTGAGCTGCAACTGCTCTTGATAATATTCAGAGTGCACTCTGAGATGAAACACCTCTTTCTGGTGTTTGCCTTGCTACCTCCAAAGCAATGCTCAGCAGCATGTTTGGAAGTCCTGCTCGTAGATTTGGTGTGAAGCCCTCAGAAACAGCCTTCTGTTGGAGTGCAGCCAGATTAAATGTGAATGTGTCAGGAAATCAGAAAAAGTCTGGTCAGAGATCACAAACTGAGCACTTATGTCGATCCAGCAGCCTCCAGTGTCTGCCCACACAATCCACTGTACTCATATTTTCCTTACTTGGTTACTGTTATTAAAGTGGCCCTCTGGCAAATGGAGGGAACTGATACAGAGGTGAAAATATATTTGTTCCAACTTAAGCCAAAAACATTATTGTCAGAACAAAAGTTGTACAATACATGGGGATGGTGTGTAGTTTGTCTGATATGTGAAATAATATTTATATATATTTTTAATTTATACAGCAATTTCCAACCACATATACAAAGTGCTTCCTAAAGTAAAACAGAGTAAGAGACAATAAAACACCCCATAAAACACAGTGATTTAAAAATGAACAACAAAAAGGGAATTACATAAAAAAACAACATTAAAAATGAAAACATTAACATAAAAATTAAGATAAACATTACCAACTATCACTGTTTGCCAGCAGCCAAGAAAAGGAGTCTAAAGTCTCATTTTAAAAACTTTGATTGAAGTTGTATGCCTAACTTCAGTTGGTAAATTATTCCACAGCATCCGCACACAAGCTGAAAATGCTGTTTCACCTGCTAATTTTTTCCTTAACCTTTACTTCACAGAGCAGGCCAGCCCCCCTGTGATCGCAGGGTGTGTCGTGACGTGGCTGAACCAACTCAGACACGCAAGAGGGTGCGCAGCCATTGAAAATCCTCAAAAATCAGCAACAAAATGTTAAAATCTGCCCTCAGATGAACAGTCAGCCAATGCAAAGAAACCAGTACTGGGGTCCGTGTACCTTGTGGCCAAAGGATTTTTGTTTTGAAGTGATTTCCATTATTTCTTTTGGGGCTAAAAAAATGGGAAACTGCTTGTTTTATCTGATTTTCTTTAGTCTGTTTCTAAACGCAAAACGGGAATTAACGTACTCGTGCGTTGGAACGTCCAGGATGTTCTGCTTGTAAATAAGCCTAAAAAGAGGGAGAGCGAATGCACAAGTTCGTGGTCATTGTTGCATTTGATGGAGCGCCCATCCCATCCTGGCTAATCCATAAATGGGTAAAGAGGTGGAGCGTTGGCGATACCCTGTGTGACCTGGGTGGTGCGAATGAAGCTCGAGCACACCATCATCTCAGAGTTACCGAACTTACAGTTAACGGGCTAACCGTGGTTCAGGTGTTTTATTAAAGCATATTTTTGGGGACTGGTTGGTGGTTTTAACGATGGGTGGCTTGTGTGTGGGTATTAAAAATTATGACCATCGTATTTCCTCAGTCGTTGTGGAATAACTCGACCTAAAGTCATCAAGCCACCGACAGCTGCTAAAAGGGCTAACTGATGCTAACCTCGCTAATGTAAATTAAGTAACATGAAAATTTCACTCAACGGAAATACTGGAGCACAGACTTCTTAGATAAAGACAGTTAACCACACAACAAGCTATATTATTACAGATATTTGTAATAAAATGCTCAGAAAGGACAGACACGGTCCTTCACAACAGCTAGCAGCCACGGCTAGCGTGGCTCTGAGGAAAGACCAGCAAACTGATGACGTCATACACAAGTAGGATTTGAAAGCGGACACGACACCACGGAACCGCCCTGGGTCCTGGATGGCAACCACCCAGGGAGACAACCGGTCCATCCCCACATCTCTAAAATAATCATCTATCTGCTGCAGCCAGGTGAAGCGTGGGCGTGTCCTTGGCCTTCTCCAGCCGCTGGGGAAATTAGACTGACGATTCTTGATGGGTTTCATTTGAAAATTAAGAAGGCAGACTCTGTTAACGTCTGGATCAATGTGTTATTAAGTATTTCAGTCAGAGGTTTTCTACAATTCTTGAATACAGTTTTCAAATGTGAAGCACTGAATGGGTTTCAGATCCACTCAGTCAATATTGCTGAAATAAAGTGCGCTGAGATTCCTGCCTCTGCTTTAAGTCACTCAGAAAGGACACAAATTAATCTGTTAACTCATGAATCCCCTGTTTTAGTTTGGGTCATAATTTAATGTTTCACATTCAAACTGTCCAGAAACATGTTTGAAAACTTTTCGTTATGCCGATATTTTTTGAACTCATTTTGGCCGATACTACCAATGGAAGTATCTGACCAAGGATGCCGAAACATGCATCACGCTGCTTTCACTTGGATTGGCAGTCGCCATGTCGCGGCACTCAGCATTTGCATAAAATAGACTTCTGGTCTATTATGGCCCTGCCTAGCTGGCGGCATAGCGACCATTTATCTCTTGTCGCTGTAAAACGCTCACGCTGATTGAAAATGAATGGCAGCTGGTCGCTTTGCCGCTGTCTCTTATAGCTAATCTGACTGCAACTTAAACGCAGACTGCAAAAACTCAAAAAGATCATTCTCAGACAAATATGCATTAAGGTGCTTCAACACCAACTTAACGAGCTTCATAATAATATCACTCCAAATGTATTTGTCTGTCTCCACTGTTTCCTGTCTCCAACATATCACAACACAGGACACTGAAGACATTTTCATTTGGAACCTCTTTTATGTCAGGTGTCACTTAAAAGTCAAAACCTCAAACACGCAGTGCCGTGGCTGCCGCAACACCAGTGAAAAAAATGCCACGCTGGCGTCATATTGAGCACATGGAGCTGAAAGTTACAGTAACCATAAAGTGTTGGCACACACGTTATCAGAGAAGTCAATCCAAGGACATTATTTCCCACCCTGACTGTGAAAAGTGGAGGCTTTGGGTTGGACATGTATTCCTGTCAGCTGGGTTTGTGAAGGAAACCACAGCCAACGCCGACGGACACAACACCTGCTCCCGGAAAAGTAAGAAGACTATTTTTCTTCATTTTACTTTTACAGTTAATGATGATAAGGATCTCGTTGGCTCTGACGGCAATGAAACATTTTAAGAGAGACTCTGGATCTTGCTGCCATCATTCAAAGGAATTATGATGGCTAGCTTTACCGAGTCGATGCACAGCTCAAATCTTCCAATCATATATTGTTAAACACAGCTGTCCAAAATAATGGATGATGAATGGGTGAAAATAATGAGCACAACAAATGCAACATATGTCTATATACTTTCAAGTATTTGATTTTCAAATGAATAAATGTGCATACATACACATCATAAATTAAATACTGAATTGTTTCATGCATTAAGTGGTACATTGTACTGAATGTGCATCAATAATGATCATATTCACAAACCAATAACTGAATGTACTTTTATAGGTGTTTGCAAAAAAAAAAGAACCATGATTATTTGCTTGTATTCCACATTTTGGTGCAACAGGAAAACATTTACATTTAGTCAGCAAATGAATTATTCATCTATAAACAGTGGCTTATATCAACACTTAAATATATATCAAACCATTGATATTGTATCATTAAATACACAATAAAGACTTCTTTCATAATAAACCATATTTAGTCTAATTTATAGCATGAACTATGAATAGTTGTCATGGTAACCAGAGAAAATGCTTAAAAATAATAGGATGCACTGTGTAGTCATCTGTAAAATAACACTAGAGTACAAATACATTTCTTTTATACATTTAGTATTTATTATCTGGCTAGCAGCTGTGCTATGTGGCTGAGTCCATAAGTCCATAGGCACAGTCAGATGTCTCTTTGTGGTAGTTTAGTACATTAGCATGCACAAAATTAAAGCTAAAGCGATCCTTTCATTTACTTTGACTTTTATGTCATTGCAGACAGTATGAACCCAAGATATTTCATGTTTTGTGAGGTCAACTTCATTTCATTTGCTAACATGCATCCATTCCTGCATTTAAGGCCTGCAACATATTCCAAAAAAAGTTGGGACGCTAACACATTTACCACTTTGTAATGTTGCCATTCCTCATCACAACACTTAAAAGCATTTTGGCATTGAGGATACCAAGTGATGAAATCTCAATGTACATTTCTACATTAAGGCTGCAGTCACAAAAGTATAAATTACCTTTGCCAAGGGCCTTGACACAACACCATATCATGACAGACCCTGGCTTTGGACTTATTGCTGATGTAGCCACGTTGCCCTGACAAAGAACTGGTTGAACCACTTCTCTTCTAGAGATAAGGGCACATTTTCTACACAAGATGCATTCTCACACCACTTCCTGATACAGACAGCCATCCCGGATTATATTTTTTCTTTTTGATACGAAACCAAAGATCTGAACATATTACG
>OMMV01226864.1:0-14947 GCA_900302635.1 Chatrabus melanurus | reverse complement strand
CAAGCACAACAATACGGAGTTACATTCACAAATACCACTTAAAACTTTACTGTGCAAAAAAGAACCCTTACGTTAACCCTGTCCAGAAGTGCCGTCGACTTCTCTGGGCTCGGAGGCACCTGGGTTGGACCATCACACAGTGGAAACGTGTATTATGGTCAGATGAATCAGTATTCCAGATCTTTTTTTGGAAGAAATGGACACAGTGTGCTCAAGACCAAAGACGAAAAGGACCATCCAGACTGTTATCAGCAACAAGTCCAAAAGCCAGGGTCTGTCATGGTCTGGGGTTGTGTCAGTGCCCTTGGTAAAGGTCATTTACTCTTCTGTGATGGCAGCATTAATGCAGAAAAGTACACTGAGATTTTAGAGCAACACATGCTGCCTTCAAGACGGCATCTTTTCCAGGGACGTCCGTGCATTTTCAACAAGACAAAACCACATTCTGCACACATTACAAAGACATGGCTGTGGAAGAAGAGGGTAATTTGCCAACCAGTAATTTGCATCACTTTTTACCAAAATTGGAGCAACTTTAATTTTTGACCCCTGTACAAACTGAAATTGAACTTTGTCACCATTTTTGCTGTTTTTACCCCATAACATTCAGTCATAGATAGTCCAAACTATACCTTTTTAGAATCTTTACAATCAGGAGAATAATATGTTATATGTTTCAATACAATTGGAGGATTTTTACATTTTGACCCCTGTGTAATCCTTCATTGACCTCTCATGGTCCTCAGAGGTCAAATCCAACTTGCCTCCACATCTGAAAATAAACCTTGTGGTATGAACTAACTGGTAGAAATGTCATGCTTGTATCATAAAATGCACAATTGTTATGGTTATCCACTGTACTGTAGTGTTTCATGATGTAGTTCAAGTTTACAGTATGGGTTGGTAATTTAACGCGTACCTTACTGTAATACTTTGATATTTTTACTGGTGATTTACTGCTATGAAGGAGTCAAACTTCATATAGTTATTGTTTTGTACTTTGTATATTGTACAGTTTGTATTATTGTAGTTGTTTTTGAGTGTACGGTTTCACCCCCCCCCAACCCGCGGTGCACTAGATGAGAAGGCATTCAAGTAAGAATTTCTTTGCACGTGTACCTGTACATTGTACACATGACAGTAAATCTTGAATCAAGAAATTTCTGTTAAAAATGTCATGAGGTCTGTGACACTGCCAACCGTGGAGACGTTAGCCTGTCCAATGTGAACCTAAAGCAAAGCGGTGATTTTATTTATGCAGTTTGGAAACATGTCGTTCATCCAAAAAATAAAATTGGTCAAATGTATAAGTAGGAAGAAATTGCAGGTGTGCTAAGGATGGGAGATTGACAGGCTCACGTGATGAGGTGGTTTTACTAAGACTACAAAGACCTCCTTCATACAGTCTGGTCCTGATTGTCCTCCTCACTCAGCCCCTTTTCCTTCACGTCTTCCTTTCCTCTATCCACTCACTTCAGTCTTCCGCGCTTTCTTTTCACATGGACTTCCATAATCATCACTTTTTCACCAACATATTCATCGTCTCTTCTCGTCACACGTCCAAACCACCTCAACCTTCCTCCTGTACTTTCTTAGATATTCCTCCTACTTGTGTTGTACCTCAGATTCTCTCATTTTTATTCTGTCCATCATTGTAACTCCACACATCCATCTCAGCATTCTCATTTCACATCCAGCTTCTCCTTTTGCACTCCCTTCACTGCCTATGTCTTAGCCCCACACATCATTGCTGGCATTATTAATGTCTTGTAATCTCAATACATCTATAACCAGGTCAAAAACAAAGGTGAGGGCTTAACGAAGGTTCCTGCTGTAGACCTTCTCTGAATGGAATCTTAGATCTCATTTAGATAGAATCTTCAGGTTCTGCCCCCTCACAACACTTGTGCTTTTTTAAATGAGATTTCTGGATGAATCCTTTCCCACAGACACTGCAGTTGAACCTTTTTTCCCCTGTGTGGATCGTCATGTGTACTGCCAGGTGTGTTTTTTGTGTAAAGCATTTATTACAAACTGAGCAACTATAAGGTCTCTCCCCTGTATGGATTCTCATATGTTTTGCAACATCGCTGCCTGATCTAAAACCTTTCTTACAAACGGAACAACTGAAAGGCTTTTCTCCTGTATGAATTCTCATGTGTTTCTTCAGGTTGCCTTTTTGTCCAAATGTTTTATTACACTCAGAACAAGTAAATGGTTTCTCTCCTGTATGACCTCTAATGTGGCTGTTCAGATTACCCTTGTGGACAAATCTTTTACCACACTGCGAGCAACTAAACGGTTTCTCCCCTGTGTGACTTCTTTTGTGGCTATTCAGATTGCCCTTGTGAAGAAATTTCTTGCCACACTGAGAGCACCGAAATGGTTTTTCACCACCGTCACACAGCGTGTCATCTGCAGGTGCTTCGTCGTTTTTCAAAGAGTTTAAAAATGACTGAGATTCCCAGGTTTCCCAGTCATTGCTGTCTTCAGTTTCAGGTTCAGAAGAGTCTGAACGTTTGCCGTCACCGTCCGGTTCCGAGTTTGTGTCTGGTTCCAATACTCTACAGTCCTTTCCATCAACTTCTATTTTCATATGATCAGTTGAGCTGCTGGCGAGAGGCTCCACCTCTGTGTTCTCCTCAGTTGGGTACTGATGAAGCAGTGAGAGGTGAGGTTTCTCTTCATCGTCTTCACTCTTCACAGGTACAGCAGTGAATGAGATCTTGATGATATCAGCCTTTTCTGGGCCTTCTAGCTGCTCTCCCACCTGATTGGTCCATAGATCCTCTGGTTCCTGCTTAATGTGTGGAGGCTCTGGGTCCTCCTGGTCCAGACTGAGGCTCCAATCATGCTGCTCAGGTAGGACCTCTTCTTTAATCACCACCTGCAGTACATCTATGGGGGGGGGACACACACATACACGTATAATAGAGAATGAGTTTTTAACATGCTAATATTTAGTTAATAATAGAGCATGAAACGGCTAAACAGAGTAGGTTGGTGTTTTTAATCAATTATGTGGTTTTAAAGGGGAATTATTCCCCTGTTCATCAGGTGAATAGGGTTCACCATGTGTCATAACTATTAAAGTCTGTAGCCATAAATACTGTGTCGAGATGAGGAATGTGAAGAAAGTTAAAGAGGAGAAACTCGGGGTTACTGGAACAAAACCTGCCAGCGACCAGGTTAGCTTCACGGAGTATGTTGCCACAGCAACTGAGTCAGAGTTTGGCTTTTTTTAAACTGGAAACCTAAAGTTTCCTTCAACTCGCAGACAATGAACTCTTGGATTTTCACTAAACCTGATTTCTGGACACTTTTCCCTGTATAAAACGTTTTTATATTTTGATTTTTTTCTGTTGCACAACATCCATTAAAAACACAGTGCAGTGCTTTATATACATTTGAAAGTAGATTAATGTTATTAATGGGTTCCTGATCCATCTTTATCTGTGTTTACAAACAACTCCTGAAAAAACTTTACATTCTACTTCGTGACAAACTGAATCATCTCTTGTGCAAAAAAAACATTTTCATCTACTTTGTATAGTTAAATATGATTTGAATTTTGCGTCTGTGTGTAGGAATAATCCAAATGGATGGAAACTGTACATCTAATTAAAATGCATAAATCTTAGTTGTTGGCTTAATTTTTTTTCTTTGTGGTTTTGAGACTTTTTATTTTAAGTTTGGTTTGTTTTTCGTTTTGTTACTTTCTTCACGACAAAGACATTTATGGGGCCGATTTCCTGATTTGAACATGTTCTTGGCTCTCACCTTGCAGAGTGGACGAAAACTAATTATCCAATAATTCATTTACTCTTTTTTTCAAAACAACATCAACTAACAAAAATTTAAATGACTAATTGATGAACAAACTATGTGTATAATCAAGGCCGCCCCTCCATAAAAGCAGAACACACGCTGTGTCTGGAGCCTCATGATGCGATGGGGGCCTCATTTTATGCAGCACAATTATGTGCACCATCGTGTCACCCTAATCCAATATTGCCGTAATGTCATCTCTTATAACGTTTAACAAGCTCTCCGTCTCTTCCTCCATCCACACGTTCCACCGCTCCATGTATTTTACAATGTCTTGTGACCTGCAATAATTGTAAATTGATAACTTATTATGTGACACATAATTATTTATTTATTTTCATTTCAGGTTGAATTTACTTTTTAAAGGAAAACATCTTTTGTTGAAACTGTTTGTTTGTTTGTTAATTGATAATCTGTTCTGTGACTCTTATGTATTTATTTTAGATTTATTTATTGACCTAATTTGTTTTAGTTATTGTTTGGTCTGTTAATAATAATAAAAGTATTATGTGGAATGGCATTTTGTCACGCACTGACTGACTTTTTTAAAGGGTCATGTTGTCGGTGTGTATATACTGGGGGGGGCTCATAACAAAATTTCGCTTAGGGCCCCAATTTGACCAGTTTGCATTCCTCTGATTTCATGTTTTTATAACATTTTTTAACCCTTATTAATGTTTCTTTTGTTTTTGTTTTGTAAATTTAGTCACACCTGTGCACCCAATATGCCAAATTTTTTTCATTTTTCCATTTTTTGAAGGAGCGTGGTTTGTAACGGGTCCGCCTTTGCAGCTGGATAACGGTTGTTTATTTTCTTAATGTCCTGGTTTTCCCTGATAACCCCCAGTTTGATGTCACAACGCTATGAACTGTGGGTAATTCCCTTCGCCAAAGTGTGCAGAAACGCCCACTTATGGAAAGTGGGCAAAAAAGGGCTCACACCGAGCGTGAACGCGCTTCGAAGTCTGTGAGCGCGTGAGGGCGGATATTGGGACGGAGTGAACTAAATCAGATTACCTCTTCTGAAACTGAAAAGTCTCAAGAGCTGCAGTAAAACGGCGCTGAAATGTAACCGCAGAATCACTTCTTGATTGCAACGTTAGCACTAAATAAGTCACAAAATAATACATTTTCAAGTTAGGGTTAGTTACAAGCTTGGCAGAGCGTGCACGTGACGTCAGAGCGTGCACGTGCAGCCAGACTCTTCAGTTTGCAGCTCAGATTTAGTTAATCCAGAGTTAATCTTAGTTAATCCAGAGTTCAGGTTTACACTCAGGCTTTGTTGAACCTGCTTTCTGAAACAGACCCCAGGACATCCCTAATTTTTTTAACTAAATTCTTTACATTTTGTGTAGTTACAACAGTAATACGTTAATAAAATAAAACATTTTAAACCCATTTTAGAAAAAAAGGTTCCTGTGGCAGAATGTATACATTACATTACATTACATTGCACTTGGCAGACGCTTTTATCCAAAGCGACTTACAGAAGAGGACATAAACAAGTTTACAGAAATGCAGGAAAACAGAGTAAGCGAGGTGTAGAGTGTTAGTATAACCAGGTTACAGGACAGTGTGGGTGAGGTATACAGAGATAAAGCGTGTAAATTTACAGACATTCAACAGGAAATAAAGACATTTAATATCTGTTGTAATGTAAAACGCTGTGTTTACAGGCTGCTTTGTTTGTTTGTTTGTTTGTTGTTTTGTAGCAGGAGCTCGCTGAAGCTAACGGGTTGATGCTAATGTGCTAACGGTGCGTTTAGCAGCAGACGGACAACAAACCTGCTCCAAACTGCTTCTCTTCATCTTTAAATTCTACTTTCAGAGGGTTTCGATGTCCGCGGCTCATTTCATTACATTTGAAAAGAAAAAAGGGGGAAAAAATCTGACGCTTTAGTGTTTTAGCAAAACGTCTTCTCTATTTTTATTGTCAAGTTAATAACATATCCTCTAATCAATCAAGGAAACACTTCACAACAAATTACTGTCAGAAAGAAGGCAAACTACATTTTTGTTATTTCACTCGAGAAAGAATTGTTCTTTAGACTTTAACGCATATAAAAAGTATTCATAGAAAATATATTTATTTAAGCTATTCTCTTTATGTGCTGTTAAAATGATAAACGTTTTTCATAAATCACTTTTTTTTTTCTTTTTTTTTTTGTTGCTGTCTTTGATCCGGATCTACATAAAGATTTTTTACATGCTTTTATTTTGAAGGTCTGTATTGTTAATGCTGATCCACACGGTGGGTAACTTTCTCACAAGATTGTGCGTTGAGCCTCGCCTCGCTGGAGTCGGTTAGAAAGTTTACTTCAAATCGAACAGAATTTAATCGTCAGAGTCGCTGTGTAGCTGGATACGGGTTCTCTAAGGATTTTAAATTCGATGGTTACTCTGTTTGCATTGATAAAAGTGTCTGAACGGACTTTTTGCTGACTCATCTATCGCTAGCTTACGATGCTATTCATCGTAGCTTAGCTCGCTAGCTGTAAACAGACGAAGCCGCAGTTTAACGGAGTTTTTAAAATGTCTAAAGTCCAAATGCTGAGAGCCTTGGTGAAGCAGCGGTTAACTGCAGCTGCTGAAGAAATATTTGGGCTTTTTGAAAGAACCATCGCAGAGTACGAGGAGGAACTTTGTCGTTCCAAAGAGGAGAACCACCGACAGCGCCGCCTGCTGGACGCTGTGTTAAACCCTGAAGTTCGCATAAAGGCAGCAGGTTTGTTTATTTTACGGCTTATTTTCAGAATGTTTATAATCACTTCTGCAAGCTGTGCTAATGTGTGATGTCAGCTCATCCTGTTGGCAGGAGACGCTAGAGTCAGCTCATCCTGTTAGCAGGAGACGCTAGAGTCAGCTCATCCTGTTAGCAGGAGACGCTAGAGTCAGCTCATCCTGTTAGCAGGAGACGCTAGAGTCAGCTCATCCTGTTAGCAGGAGACGCTAGAGTCAGCTCATCCTGTTAGCAGGAGACGCTAGAGTCAGCTCATCCTGTTAGCAGGAGACGCTAGAGTCAGCTCATCCTGTTAGCAGGAGACGCTAGAGTCAGCTCATCCTGTTGGCAGGAGACGCTAGAGTCAGCCCGTCCCGTCGGCGCGCGACGCTAAAGTCAGCTGGTCATCAACAGCTGACAATCGTTCCAGTTTTAAAAAGAACAAACAAACGTCCGTTAATGAGGCTGATCTCTTATCCGTCACGTTGAAGTTCCGCGTATCACAAAATTATCTCAGTTTCCTCCGTGAGATTCTGGCTTTAGGAGGCGTTCGTGTGAAATTTCCAAGTCGTCAGCGTGTTTTGTTTTTTTCCCATAATTCTGAGAGCCTGTGAAAGGAGCGTTCCTGTAGTCTGGCAGGCTGTGCGACACGCCCACTTCTTCACGCCACACACCCGCTGACATCACTTCCTGCCGGACGTGCCGCTCCTTCAGCTTGCTCAGGTCAAATATGAAAAGCTTTCACCAGGATTTGGTTCTCTCTCACTTCCAGTCCGTGTTTTGGGATTCTCCAAATCTTTCTGGGTTCTGAGTTTGTTTTGTGGGCAAACAATAAGTTTGTTTGTTGCTCTTGACTCTCTGCTCCTTCATCATCATGTTAGTAGATGCTTCCCTGATGATATTTATGAGTCTGCTGTGTGTTGTTGTTGTTGTTCCTTGCAGACGTGAAACAGTTGTTTGGAAGGAAAGCAGAGATGGTCTCTGATGAGCAGGAGTACAGCCCCAGTCTGGACCAGGAAGACCCAGAACTGGGCTGCATTAAAGAAGAAGAGGAGGAACTCTGGACTCGTCAGGAAGGAGAGCAGCTGCAGGAGTCTGATATCACTCCTGTCTCTGTGAAAAGTGAAGATGATGACGACGAGGAGCTTCTGTCCTCTCAGCGTCACCAAAGCCGAAGCAGGGAGTACACAGAGCCCGAGCCTCCAGCGAGCACCTCGTATGACCACGTGGTAACAGAAACCTGGGGAAAGGACTGTCGAGAACCGGAACCAGCCAGCAGGTCCAATCCAAACTATTGTTTCCAACGAGAGACTCGTGACGAGGCGTCAGCAGGTGCTTCAGAACCCGAGACCAGGAACAGTGACATTTGGACGGACGCCAGCAACCCCGAGTTATTTTTAAAGACTTTGAAAAATAATGAATTCTCTGTGATTGATTTTGTGAAACCGTTCAGCTGCTTTCAGTGTGGAAAAAAATTCAGCTACAAGCACACTTTGAAGGACCACATGAGAACCCACACGGGAGAGAAACAGTACATCTGCTCCGAGTGTAACAAAACGTTTGTCACAAAGGGTTCGCTCAACAGGCACATGGCCATCCACAAGGACGAGAAACCGTTTGTTTGCTCGATTTGCTCCAAACGATTCAATCAGCGGTCGCACTTAATCTGCCACATGAGGTGCCACACGGGAGAGAAACCGTTCAGCTGTTCCATTTGTAAGAAACTGTTCACCTGCAGCAGAAATTTACGTATCCACGTGAGAATCCACACGGGGGAGAAACCTTTTAGCTGCTCCCTCTGTGTTCGACGTTTCACGCAAAAATCGAATTTGAAAAAGCACATGGCCGTGCACGCTGTGGAGAAAAGGTTCACGTGCAACGCTTGTGGAAAAGGCTTTAAAAGGAAATTATATTTCAAAAAGCATAAGTGCTGTGAGGTGGAACAAAATGATGTCACACCTTTGTGAACTCACCTGAGCTGCTTGTCCGTCATCTTCCCATCCTGAAGGCGCCTTCGCCTGAGGGAGTCTGGGTTGGACACCTCTCCCATACTGCTTCATGATGGATGATTAACTCCATTCAAATCCCCAATTCCATTTCCAGCACTGCAGCCCCAAACTTCCAAGGATCCTCCACCGTGTCATCTGCAGACACTCGGTGCGGGCGCCGATCTCCAGCCCTTCAACAAACAAACTACGTTCTGTTCCAGCAAATATTTCAAATTTTGGCTCATCGGTCCGGACCCGCCCACTGCTATTTTTCTGCACACCGGTTCTTGTGTGTTTCTGTGCACAGGCGAGTCACTCGGCCTCGTTTTCACATCAAGAGAAATAGATTTTTGGCTGCAAGTCTTCTGAGCTGAATTTTCTGGAAACCAGCACCAAGGTCTCAGTTCTGAGTGCAAAGCGAAGTCAGGACGATGTACTTTTTCTGCTGCTCTACCTTCTCTTCTCTTGGCTGACCACGGTGTCCGCGGACCTCAGCATTGCCTCTGTCTTTGTGATTCTGCAGAAGAACATGGACGGCACATCTGGACACACCTGTGTGACATTTCTGCCTGTGAGAGACTTTACTGCTGCAGTCAGACCAACATGTGTCTTGCTGTGTTGTCAGGTTTTTTTTAATGTTACATTATTAAATATTGTTAGATTCTGACTGTTCCTCACCCAGTTTTATTCCTCTTACACAGCTGTTTTATTTATTTTTTTTTAAGTAAATGAATGTTTCAACCTGCCGAGTTTATCTTTGTACTTTGCACGAAGCTGAAGAATTAATAGTGACGTTAATATGTATGACCAACCACTGGAACAGGTTCAGGAAGTCGGGTTTCTTTGGGGTGCGGTTTGGTGAGTTAAAAATCAGAAATAAATGCAGAAAGGAAGTTGTAGACTCTCATCCACGTCACGCTGTGGAATCTGGGGATAAGGTGTGGTACTGATGGGCCTCAGGGCCTGTGTAGAACTTTATTCTTCTTCTTGCAGCTGTAGTAACATTTACAGTGGAGGACCATACTCTTTGTATTTCTTAATGATTGATGTAACTGAAATCCAAGACATATTCGGTGACTTGTAAATGTTCATATATCCATCCCTTGACTTAAGATAAGACTTTATTAATCCCACAATGGGGACTTGTCTTTTAAAAAATAAAAACCTGGCTGTAAAATTGATGATTTAGTTGTTATACTAATATAAAGAGTGCCCATACTTTCAGCATGCCACTATTTTGGATTTGGTATTTTTATTTAATTTGTAACAGGTTGTAGACATTTGTTTTGACTGTGAATTTAAACGGTATAATTTTATAAATTTTAATATATTGAAGACATTTGTTTTTAAGTGTGATGTGATTTTTAAAAAATGTTTTAAATTAAAATGTATTAAAAACCCAAGGGTTTTTCATGCCGCTTTTATGGGATTGCAGATCGTAGAAGAACAAGCTTAATGTCCCGTGACACTTTCACAGGGACCGAGGTTTGAAAGTGGTTTTGGGTCGCCTGAAGGATACTAAAGAAATCTGACTTGGGTCTCCCTCTCAAAAAGGTAAGTAATTTTTGCTTGGGGTCAAAATTCAAAAATGTTCCAATCCCTTCAAAAAGTATATCAAATTAATTGTCTTGTCACGCAGAATCCAAAAATGTATAGTTTGACCTCTCTCCGACCTTCCTTTACGTCACTATGACCGGAAACTTGGAAAGGTCAATGCACTTTAGGTCAGGGGCCAAATTTACCAATACCCTAAAAATTGTCTGATTTGAACAATTTTGGTGTCTAACTATATGTTTTTTGAGATGAGAAATCAAAATCTAAAATGGCAGTCTTAACCTTGAATTTTCAAAATTCAGGGTAAGTATTACTAACGATCTCAGGCACCAACATGGCTTCTAATGTTTCAATTTAAAGGTTTTTTTTAACAAGTTGTTTCTGTTTATTCTAAATTCAAACATTGTAATTTGTAGCTTAAACTAGTTTAAAATATTTTGTCATAAATATTAGTGACTGATTGTAATGATTGTAGGCTGTTATTTCATTACAACATGTTCACCAGGCCAGTTTGAAGGACGACATACATTGGAAATATTCATTATTTTCTGTAGGCATTTTGAAATTTCAAGGCTAAGATTCCCATTTTGGATTTTAAAAGCTTTTAGTTGGATTTCTCATCCCAGAAAACATAATGTTAGACACCAAAATTGTTCAAATCAGACAATTTTTAGGGTATTGATAAACTTGACCCCTAACATAAAGCGCGTTGACCTTTCCACATTTCTGGTCATGGTGACGTAACGAGAGGTCAAACTATCAAGACGATTAATTTGGTATACTTTTTGAAGGGACTGCAATTTTGACCCCCAGTTGCTGACCTTTTTGAGAGGGATACCCAAGTCCAATTTGTTTAGTATCCTTCAGGTGACCCAAAACCACTTTCAAACCTTGGTCCCTGTGAAAGTGTCACGGGACTTTAAGATTCTTCTTCTACTAAGAGTCAAACATGTACAACTGAATTAAAGTGTCGCATTGAATCATGTCTGACCAAAAAAAAAAAAAAACCTGGCACGAATATTGGGACAGCACTGAAACACACAGGCATCATAAAAGCGAACAAAACCAGTTCGACAGTGGAACTGGTGGCTGCAGTTCAAGGAAAGAAGAAGTGACACAAACCTCAGCTCCACTCATAGAGGATAATATAGCGAATATATAAGCGAAAAATAATATCGCTATATTATCCTCTATGGCTCCACGCCACAAATACCCGCTCCTTTTACTCCTGACCGGGTGGTGGCGGTAATGCACTCACAGCTGGTTTCCCGACGTCCAATTTCTAGAGTGAAGAAGAAGCGCAAAGAGCACAAACCTTTTTCTCTCTGAGCAGATTATTTTTTAAATCAAGGAGATGGATTTTTGTAAACGGCTGGATCTTGTTTTAACCAGTGAAGAGACTCAGCAGAAAGCAGGTTTGTTTTTCTCACCACTGCTGGAAACATTTGGACTGTGGCGTTAGTGTAGCTAAGCTAACGTTAGCCTGTTAGCCTCAGCTAGCTGCTGCTGCTAAAAACATCTGGATTATTTACGAAAATTATATCTCTTATAATATGTCTCTTAAATAATCTTAAATATAATAACGGTCTTAAATTTGAGCTATCACTCCATCCGGTCACTTTGTGCTACTTCCTGTTGGAGTCCAACAACAAAATGATGAAAACTAACCCCTGATTGTTCAGATCAGTGGTTAGTGTGATTAGAGAAACTGTGCAAAGAGCAACTTTTGCCTGTTGGCCCACCAGCCACAGCTTTGTGGTGGAGCGGAACAGAGAAGGTGTTTAGTACAAGAAAACAGATCAAATCTAGGCTCCAGTCGCCCATGTGCCTTCTGGCAAACTGTTGCTGAAATTTCATGTCTTTTTCAGAAAATCCTTTTCCGCTCCACTTCACAATGAAGCTGTATGTCTGCTGATGCAACAGACAAAAGTTAATCTGTGCACAGTTTCTACAATTACAGCCACAGAAGCCTATAATTCCTTCAGATTTGTCTTGGTGGCTTCCCTCACTTTTGTCCAATTACTTATGAGCTATGAAAATGGAGGACCCATGGATACAGATGGCTGTAATTCTTAAATGGTTAATGTGATGGTTTTTGTTAAACCCCTTGTATTAAAGCTGACAGTCGACACGACGAGCACATATTGTTTCATTTCAGCTCCATTGTGGTGCACAGAGGCAAGATTACAACAATTGTGTCACCGTCCAACTACTTATGGACCTGACTGTGTATATATAGCTGAATGTTTTTGTTTGTTTGTTTTTCACCAGTTATGCTACAGGGGGCGCTGTAGGTGCGCACTTATCATAATGAGCATGTGGAAAATGTAATTATGCTACTTCACGCTTGTTTTTTGTTGTTGTTGTTTGTTTGTTTGTTTTTAACTACACAGCTCATCTGGACTGGTGTCGAGCCAGATCAGGGATGAAGGAACCTGCCGATCACATCAGCAGCTGATGTCACTGATGAGCTCCTCCCCAAGCCCTGAGTGGTTTTGTCAGTGACATCGCCTGCTGCTGATTGGTTGACTGGTAGTACTTCCTGTTCCTGTGGTTACCAGTCTGATGTTGTGTTCAGGGGTAACATGATTCACATTTCATGTATGTATCTTGTTTGAAATTTCACATTAGCTTTACTGATGTCATTCAGGAGACACACAGCAAAAACCAGTTTGTTTCTGCAGTAATTCACTTTTTGTCGTTGACCTTTGAGTTCATGTCAGATTTCCTGTCAAAGCTAAACTGATCTGTTCTGTTTTCTTGTACATTGAAACAAAAAAATAAAGTTTTCAAAATGTTGGAAAAACGTTTTTTCCGCAAGCTAATGTAGGACACGATGCAGAATACGTCTCCATGGTGATTTTTATGCCACCGCTTTCGTGAAACAGAGTCATGGCTAAATCCAGACAAAATAACAGGAAAATTCTATCTGTAATTTGTAAAATGCTCGCCTCAAGGGTGTCTTAAAAACTAAAATTTGTCATCAAAAGCCTGAAAATGTTCTTCACAGCGGGCCACTATTAATTTCATAATCGATTAATCTGTCAGTTATTTTCTCTGTTTGGTCCATAAAATGGTTTAAAATGTCAATCAGTGTTTCTCAAAGCCTGAGATGATGTCCCCAAATGTCTTGTTTTGTCCCCAGCCTAAAGATATTTAGTTTATTGTTAGAGAGGCGTAAAGAAATCAGAAAAATATTTACATTTGAGAAGCTGGAATCAGAGAATTTAGACATGGGGGGGACTCAATGATTCGTCTATCAATTTAATCATTGCAGCTCTAGTTCTCTGTTTTAAGATGCGTCTCCTCAGTGTTTGGAATATTTCTGGCTACAAAATTAAATTTAATAAGCGGCATACGCACAGATCCTGCACTGACTGCAGCCTTTAAATATGAAATTCAGAAATTGATATGATGCACATTCCTGAACTGTCCAGCAGGTGGAACAAAAAACAATTTGTGCACATTATTATAAAGATTACAGCATAGAACATTATGCTAGAGGGATGTGTAGAGGTTTTTAACAGTGATACAGATTTTAAATAAGGAACAATTTATTATCGTTTTTATTGCTTTGTAATTTAAAGAGGAATTAATAGAATTTTATATTGTTTGACTTCATAAAAACTGAGAGATTAGGTTTTCTATTTGAAAATTTGAATTCATGAATATGATATTTAGTCAATAATAAGTTTTATTAGAAATTAACCAGAGCGCATGTGTTTGTTACGTGGAAAGAAGTCGACCAATACGGTTCTGAATGTAAGAACAAAAATGTTGCCAAAATCAGTAAAAAAAATAATAGTTTCTGGAATTTCATCACAAAAGGTGAAGTTATGGTTTGAACTTTTTGAGATAATTGTTTGTAAGGTAAAATCTTGAATGATGCTTCTTTAACTTTGTTGCAGATTAAACTGACTGAGTGAGAGTCAGACCTTCTTCCATGTCACATTATCCACAGATTTATTCCAAAATGAGACGGCACATGGTACAGTATCTTTTTGAAAAAGGTATCTGACCAATTCATTGGTACTGTGCGGAAGTAAATTCAAACCGGTTTTCCCGACAGGAAAATGTAACAGGAAGTAAACATTATTCTCTGTGTGAGTAACATACAACCCAGAAGTAACAGGAATGTTATTTCTTAATAGAAACATTCCATCGCTATTCGCTACGAAATAATTGTTCCACTGAAATTATATTATGTTGAAACTAAGGTTAAAAAATAGAGATATGCATTTGTAAATAATATCCTTATTATTCCGTCTGAAATACATGTGAGGAGACAAATTGTACATGTAGATAAGTGACCATGAGAAGAACATCTGGTGATGGGAGGCTGACAGTGCAACAAGGATTTGATTGATATTATAGTTACAGGTTAGGAAAAAAGAATAACAGGGATTTTATTGATATAGTTACAGATCAGGAAAAACAGCATAACAGGGATTTTATTGATATAGTTACAGATCAGGAAAAAACTAACTGTAACAGGGATTTTATTGATACTATAGTTACAGATTAGGAAAAAAACAAAGCGTAACAGGAATTTTATTGATATTATAGTTACAGATTAGGAAAAAAAGCATAACAGGGATTTTATTGATATTATAGTTACAGATTAGGGAAAAAAAGCATAACAGGGATTTTATTGATATTATAGTTACAGATTAGGAAAACAGTGTAACAGGGATTTTCTTGATATTATAGTTACAGATTAGGAAAAAAAGCATAACAGGGATTTTATTGATATTATAGTTACAGATTAGGAAAAAAAGCATAACAGGGATTTTATTGATATTATAATTACAGATCAGGGGGAAAAAAAGCATAACAGGGATTTTATTGATATTATAGT
>OMMV01226852.1:0-10944 GCA_900302635.1 Chatrabus melanurus | reverse complement strand
CATGTCCGCGTTTTGAGACAGCTCCACGCTGAACTTTTATTTAATATTAAAATATAAATCTTAGTGTTTCCGAGCAGACAGAGTGAGGACAGCCTCCACGTGGTGATTAAGTTGATTTTAACATTGTGAGGATTTAAGCGAGCAGCTGTTTACCAGGACCACGGACAGCGACCGCAGGTAATAAAACACATGAATAACAGTAATTTAATCGCATAAAGCAAACTAACTCACTAAGAACCACACATAGTACTCAGTCAGCTGTGTTTTATTAACTTAGACAGCGGGTTATTAATGTATATAATTAAAAGGCACAGTTAGGATTGATTTGTCTCGTGCAGAAGTGGAATTCTCTCGTCGCGATGTCTCAATTGTCACGTATGAATATTGTCCGCGTGTTGCATGACACTCACGCAAATGTCTGGCAACGTTCCCATCCGTTCATTTAGTCGTCCATGTGTTCATTCGTGGCGCACGAATCTCGCTCCACACTACCGCAAACGGCGGCCGGCATCCAGTGAATCCCGCCTGGCACTCGCTCGACATCCAGGCGCATTTTTGGGATGAATATCGCTGCGTGCTCCCACACATGACGAGCGAATGCTGCGTGTGTGTCGAGCGTCATGCACGGGCCATCCGCTATCGTGTCGCTCTTCCACGTCAGTGTGAGTGCACGGCGTGACTCGGCCAAAATCCGCATTTTTCGCCGCAACGTCGCGGCTCCATCAGGTCGCGACCATTCTCCGACAGTCGCAGCTCAGTGTGATAGGCCCTTAAAGCAGCCAAATGCATGTTGGCCTCAACTGAAAATCTTTGGTTTGGGACTTCGAGGGTTTTGCATCTGAACTCTTCAATTTAGTGAAGACTCCAGTAAATATAATCTTGTGCAGCAGAATGTATTTTTTAAATTCAATTTTAATGTATTTTCACATTAGCTAACAAGTTAAGCAACCAGCTGTGGCGACAAACATGATGCGCACTACGTATACAACAGAATGAGAAAGCAAAACCAGAATTAGAGAATAGATAGAACGCGTGGCAGGGGATGCTACCAAAGCTTTTTTTCAGTGCTGCAACTTTGTTACGGCAAATTGAAACACTGTTCCCAAAAGTTTTGAAACCTTTGCAACTCCCGTGTTGCGGAATTTTATGTCGGAGTCGCTATGCAAAGGAAGACATCAGGCGCCGTCCTAACTGAGGCCTCATTACTTCACCAGCTTCTTCAAAGCAAATGCTTCAACATGTTCCACTTCATTTGACGCCACATCTTCACAGTGGAGTGGAACACAAATGAATGTCAAGAAAACGGAACAAATCTAGGCTCACGTCTCCCGTATGCATTCTGGAAACCTGCAGCATTCCACGTCTTCCTCTGTTCCACTCCATGAAGCTGTATAACCAATGCTGAAGTCGCACAATGCACAGTTTCTCCAATCACAGCTACAGAAGCCTGTAACTCCTTCAGAGCTGTCTGGGTGTTTTGGTGGCTTCCCTCACTAGTTTCCTTCTTGCGCGGTCACTCAGTTTTTGAGAACTGCCTCCTCCAGACAGATTTACCGTACAGCACTGCACTGTTTGTCTTTCTTAATGATTGATGGAAATGAAGTCCAAGAAATTGTTCATGCATTCATGCCGACTTGTCCAAAGAAAACTGGCTGTAAAAGTGATGATTTAGTTTAGATGTTTTTATTTATTTTATATCATGTTGTGGAGATTTGTTTTCACTGTCATTTTAAAGGGGATAATTTGAGAAATTTTGATATAGAGACACTTTAATTCTGTTTTTAAATTTGATGTCATAAAAAAATTAAATGTGTAAAAGCCCACAGGTGCCCCAGAATTTTGCATGTCACTGCACCAAAAAAGTCTGTAGGCACATTCAAAGCCAGTTTCACATGTTAATCGTATGTTCAAATTAATCATATTAACATTAGAGTTGGATTAAATAAAAATGGGCAGCATCTTTATCACTTCCTGTGGTCAAAGTTAGTTTTCCATGGTTGTAATTGAAGACATTGTGTGCATGAACTCATCATGGTTTTCACATTAACTTTATATTTAGTGTTGAATTGTACGAATGGTGTTTCTGTGGGTGGGGGGGGGACAGATTGGCATATGTTTCCATGCAAACAAAAATACACACAACACCAAAATAGCCACAGAGCTGATGGCTTCTTGTGCAAAAAAAAAATCAAATGCAGAACACTTCCTGTGTTACTTCCTCAGAACTCAAGTCTTTCGGTGCAAAAGGTACCGACCGCTTAAAAAAGGTCAACAAATGTAAGTGTGTCACATCAAGACTTCCGAGTCAGCATTATGTACGGCAGAGCCTGGTGTTAGCCTTTTTTTTACTTCAATCCATCCACCAGAGGATGGCGCTATTGCAAATGAATGCATGAAAACTGTATATTTAGAGAGCTCAAAATAAAAAAAGTGGTTTTTTTTAACGCTTTTAAAAAAATTTCATTGGTTATTTCTCCACGACGTTTCATGCATCCAGTTTGTCAATGCAGGATTTTATTTTTTTATTTTTTTTGCAGGCTTCTTTGCACATGAATTTACAACAGACCAATTGCAGGTATGGTGGGCGGGGTTTATTTATTATTTCGTTAAGATGTGTATTCAGCCTGTATTCAGCAGCAGGACAGTTTTGTGATCGATCGAAGACAAAATTAAAGCTATTTTTTAGAAACTATTGGTTTTATATTCTATATTTTTTAATGGAAGGTTTTAATTTTTTAACAGTCTGGCTTCACGCCCAAGAAGTCAACCATCAACCCTGCGAGTACTCACAGAACGGCAGCGCTTCTTTGCAGCCTATGTTGATTTTCACAAAGCGTTTGATTCTGTTGATGAAGCTGCCGTCTGGGACATCCTGAGAATTCCTGGGATCCCCAAGAAGTTGCTGGACACCATAGCCAGCCTTTTCACAGACACTGTGAGTGCTGTACGGCGTGGAGGCAGAGACTCTGAGTTTTTCCCGGTGAAAACTGGTGTTCCTCAGGGATGTGTTCTGGCTCCTACACTGTTCAGTGCTTGCATGGACTGGCTGTTGGGTGGGGTTGTGGAAACCAGTGACTTAGGTGGTTTTGTTGGCGAGGAAAGCTTTACTGACCTTGACTTCATGGACGATGCTGTGATCTTTGCAGAATCGATGGATCCCCTGATTGCAGCACTTGAGAAGCTGAGTGAGGAATCGGAGTGTCTGGGTTTGCGATTGTCCTGGATCAAGACTAAGATCCAGGCTTTTAATGGCTTCCTGGTCTCAGCCATCAGAAGTGTTATTTTAGAGATGTAAAATGTCTTTTTTTAAACTTAAGAATCTGAGTCTGAATGTGAATTTTGCATTAATAAGGTTTATTACTCGTTTTAATGCTGTTTAATACCTTTTTTTTAATGGTATTGGAAATATGCTGCACTGTTGCTCTGCAGAGCTGCTGCTGCTGCAGCTTTGTGTATTTCGATGCATTAAAGGGGATGTTGCCGTTTCCCCCGCAACGTCAGTAATGGCGGCATCCCACGCGTCACAGCGCCGTCCTCCCACGCTTCTGGCAGACAGGAACACACAGCTCTATTATTATCACTGACAGGAAACTTGTGGAAGTGACTCTCACTCGGTGTCGCACTCTCTCACCGGCTCTGACTCAACGCTTCCTTTCTCCCACCGTTGATGCGTTGCTGCTCTTTCTCTGAACTCTTTCTATTCTGCTTACTGTAACTTTCAGTTTTCTCACTTTTTCTCAGTATCGCTCTCAATACGCTTCAGTTCTTTCTCCTGAATCACGATTCTGCCGTACGGTTATCCTGTCATTGGATTATTATTATGATTATTAAAAAACCTAATAAACTGATTTTTATGAAACTTGGTGAAAATAATCGGTGTAGCTTGACATAGAAAATTTTGAGGTGCATCTGCAAAAACAGGTGGGTCTAGGAAATTTATTATTATTATTTTTTTTGCTTTTTTGTCTTCAGGAAAAAAGAAGCAAAGAATGTTTTAACAGAATCAATTTTTATTAAACTTTTTTAAAAAAGTGAATAGATTCATTAAATTTTGGGACTGGATAAAGTGGTGAAATATGTTAAATAATGTCTAAACAGTAACACTTTACAATAAGGGTACTTCAATTAGTTGATTTAATTAGTTTAATTTCAGATTAGTTAATGCAGTAATAAGCATTAACTCACAGTTAATTAAGAGGTAACTAATGTGTTTATAAGCATTCATTAATGTGTTCATGTTAACTTAGGTATTACCATATTTTCCGGACTATAAGTCGCACTTGTTTTACTAGTTTGGGAGGTCCTGCAACTTATATTCCAAAACGAGTTATATGTGAAAAAAATAGGGGGGTAACAGTATTCAAAAATCATGGTTCGGGTTGTTTTCAGTACAGTGGAAACAAGAAACACAACATTAAAGATATTTAGCCTGTGTTCTTTAGGCTAGTGTGGGACTAAATAGTCTTTCCGGATTCTTACAAAATGTTTTTTCTTAAATTCTTGTGGAATATATATTTCAAAAATAAATGCGACTTATACTCCGGTGCAACTTACATATGTTTTTTCTTCTTCATGGTGCATTTTTTTGACAGATGCAAGTTATACGCCGGGCGGCACGGTGGCTTAGTGGTTAGCACTGCTGCCTCACAGCCAGAAGGTCCCAGGTTCTCTTCCCACCTGGTCCTTTCTGTGTGGAGTTTGCATGTTCTCCCCGTGTTTGCGTGGGTTCCCTCCGGGTACTCCGGCTTCCTCCCACTTCCAAAGACATGCACGTTCGGTGAACTGGTGACTCTAAACTGACCGTAGGTGCGAGTGTGAATGTGTTTGTCTGTCTATATGTGGCCCTGCGATGGACTGGCATCCTGTCCAGGGTGAACCCCGCCTCTCGCCCAATGACCGCTGGGATAGGCTCCACCCCCGTGACCCTTAATTGGACTAAGTGGGCTCAGAAAATGAATGGATGCATGACTTATATGCTGGTGCGACTTATAGTCCAGAAAATACAGTAATTTATGCATTGTTTAATAATTTATAAAGATATTAAAAACCATGAATAAATGATTACTAAACGCAGTTAACTCTTAATTCGCTGTTAGTTAATGCCTATTACTGCATTAACTGTTAATTAATATACCCTTATTGTAAAGTGTTACAGTCTAAACATTAGGAGGTCTGGGATTTGATCACTGAAGAGATTTTTAACAAAACTTGTTGAAAATGTTAGAAAACATCAAAAAAAGTCAACGCAAGGAAAGCAACAGGTCCGGACGGTGTCACCGGAAGGGTGCTCAAGGCACCAGCTAGCAGAGGTCTTCACAACCATCTTCAGCCTCTCGCTGCTGCAGTCTGTAGTTCCCACCTGCCTCAACTCAGCCACCATTGTCCCAGTGAGCTGCCTGAACGATTATCGCCCGGTTGCTCTAACTCCCATCATCATGAAATGTTTTGAAAGACTCATACTTTCTAAGATTAAAGACGCCATCCCCAAACATCAGTTTGCATACAGGGCAAACGGGTCAACAGAGGATACCATAGTAACAGCTCTCCACTGAGAACAGTAAGAACTACGTGAGGACGCTGTTTGTGGATTTCAGCTTAGCATCTCCAAGGACACCTCACACCCTGGACTCTCCCCTCCCCTCTGGTAAACGCTACAGATCACTCAGGTCAAGAACAGACAGACTGAACTGCAGCTTTTACCCGCCACCCCCACTGTCCACCACTTTTTCAACTGTGCAATTATACACTAGAGCAGGACTCTACAGTAACACTACTACCTCCATCTGCATTTTATACTGTAATTGTATGTACATTCTGCACCTTCTACTCCTTGCACATCGTTTTCCTTTTTACATTTGCATCCTGTGTTATAATCTACTTTTGGCTTCTCTCAATTTCAACTCAGGGTCGCCCACATGGATCTGCATGTAGATTTGACACAAGTTTAACACCGGATGCCCTTCTTGACACAACATGTAGAATGGGCAGGGGTGGGGTTCGAACCGGGAACCTTCCGCACTGAAAGCGGTCGCACTAACCGCTAGGCCACCATATAAATGTGTATAAAATATCTGCTAATAATTGATGAGTCAGTCAACAGAAACTGATTCAACTACTCTGAAAGTAAATTAATCATTTAAATAATTTATTAAAGCAAACTGTAGCTGTTTGCATGTTGTTGTTTTTTTTCTCAATTTTTAAATGCTGGAATGTGAAAATATTTACGTTGTGAACAAAACATGCAAGTTGGAGATTAATGACATTGAAATACAGATACTGCAGAATCAAATGCTGTTTGTCAAGGGAACAGAACATAAAAGCACAAAAGAAAAAAAAACTAACAGGGCATTCACATTTAAATGTCAAATTTCTCGGTCCAAAAAAGAAAAAAGAAAAAAAAAGAAGAAGGTATGGACCATGAACTGCAGAAGCTGCCGGTTAGGAGGATGCTGCCCTCTGGTGGCAAAACACAAAAATAAGATTGACTTAGCACCATCTAGCGTCTGAGAGCTGGTACTACAGCCTACTAATCATTGCACACAGTTTGGTTTCTCACTTAACTCCGCCCTCCAGCTAATTACAGGATTTTTTAAAAAGACTTATATTTTCAAAATATGACAAGAGATGATTTATGCAAATACCTGAATTTGTCTCGTAGACCTCCTTGTGACTGTTCTTTTAAAAACTCTCAAACTGCATCACAGAAATGAGACGGATTACGTCCCAGTGTGATTAATAAATGTTTGACAGAATATGGAGATTTTTATTGACATGAATTGAGGTGGACTGGTCTAAATACTGGATGTAATCAGGATTTTACATTTAAAATCAGATCATTGTCTGATCCCAGGGTTAGCACGTCATAGACCGTGATCAGTAATGTGACAACATTCTGAAGAGATTTGTTCAACTTTTAGAGCTTCCTACATTTTAAACACCGTTTAATTCCATTAGACAAGGTCAGAACTATCAACACAACTTATGTCTGTATTTGCAGCTTGGATGTTGTAATCAGCTACCTAGAGCTAGGCTAGGCTAGCTAATTATGACATAGCTGCCATAGCTACAGCTAGGCTAGGTAGCTAATAACAACATCCTAGCTTCCATAACTACTGCTAGGCTAGGTAGCTATTAACATCATCCTAGCTTCCATAAATACTGCTAGGCGAGGATAGGTAGCGAATTATGACATCCTAGCTTCCATAACTACAGCTAGGCTAGGCTAAGTACCTAATTACAACATCCTAGCTTCCATAACTACTGCTAGGTGAGGATACGTAGCTAGTTATTACATCCTAGGTTCCATAACTACTAATAGGCTAGGTAGCTATTAACAACATCCTAGCTTCCATAAATAGAGCTAGGCTAGGTAGCTAATTATGACATCATAGATGCCATATCTAGTGCTAGGCCTTGCTAAGCACCTAATTACAACATCCGAGCTTCCATAACTACTGCTAGACGAGGATAGGTAGCTAATTATGACATCCTAGCATCCATGATTACTGCTAGGCTAGGTAGCTCTTAAGCTAGGCTAGGTGAGGATAGGTAGCTAGTTACAACATCCTAGCTTCCATAAATACATCTAGGCTAGGCTAGGTAGCTAATATGACATCATAGCTGCGATAGCTACAGCTAGGCTAGGCTAAGCACCTAATTACAACATCCTAGCTTCCATACCTACATCTAGACTAGGCAGCTAGTTACAACATCCAATTCTTATCTCTTATAGTTGAACATAATCCACAGGCCTTGATGGTTTGACATTATTTAGTAACCAACTCTTACCCTCAGTATGTTCGCTGAACTTCGTCCACAACAATCCCCATAAGGTTTTCTTGGAAAACCTTGGAGGATAAGCAGTGGGTCTCTGCCTCATCGTGGACCCCAAGCTGCTTGGTTACTGGGTTATCGCTGTGCCTCATCCAGCGGGGCCTAGGCCAGCCTAGCCCAGCCTAGGCTAGCTGTAGTTATGGAAGCTGACAGCCTATGGCTTTATAAATCCCGGGGAAGGGACCAGAATAATCTGCAAGAACAAACCAAATATAACCTCTCAGATTTGTCTGGTTCTTGGGCTAAAAATTGACCTGACTCCTTGAGGCTGAAAAATATTGCAATTACAACCAACAGCCAGGAGGTGGCTCCACCAACACAGAAAATAGCCTAGAAAGAACCACTGGAGTGACAGATCTGTAAACTCTGATAGTAAAATAATTAGCAGAACAAATCCTGGTAAAAAGTCACCCAGAAGCTCTAAGATTGACATCAACACTTGATCTGTGGTAATAGACTCAACACCAGATAATTCCCCTCATTGCTTTTTGAGACACTCAGCAGCAGTTTGGGATTGGACCAGCAACCCTTTGGCCAATGGATCTTTGGTATTAACCAACCTTTGTGCACGCAGTCAGTGATGAAAACCAACAAACGGTTGATTTTCACAGAACAATGCGGCGTGCAAAACTGCAATGATGTGAAGAGCAGCCTTAAACTCTTAAGGTGAGATCCATTATGGGTTTCTGTCATATTCCACTGTCCGTAACGGAAAAGAACCAAAACCAGGACAGTCATCAAGCGTCTGGAGACATGGACTGAGACACAGCTGAGCTCTGGAGACTGAAGGACCTGATAAATGAAAGAAAGCTTTTATAATATATCTGCCTATTATTATAGCTGTGATATGATCTGTTCCTACCTGTTCTATCTAATCATCCTGAGGGCTCAGAAGGTAATTATGGCTTTTCTGATGGACACTGTGATTGTGAGCGGGCCGAGGACGGCGGACGCGTGGAGACGCAGCCCTTTGGGTATCAGGACTCTAATGAGGACTGTGGTCACTGCAGAACCAGATATCACATATTCTACCTGCGCATGAAGGCAATAATCAGTCTCACCATCAGCTGATGAGCCCAGTGGGTCAAACTTTTAATGGTTTGACCTCGAAAAATTAAAAAAAACTTTAGATATAATTAAAAATACAAACTAAATTTCCAGTCCTGGACTTTAGCTTCTCAGCGTCTGTACCGGGTCTGGAGACATTATCAGGGTTTGGTCTTTGCCAAGGAGCTTCTGTTTTCAGCTGTGCCTTCTTATTGGTTTGGTGTCAATTTTTTTAATAGAAATAAATGAAATATTTTGATTAAAACTTCGTGGGAAATGTTGGTTCTGGTCTGGAACAGACTGAGATTTTAAGGCAGACCCAAGTAAAGGAGTGCAGGCATAAAATTTTAAAAATCATGTTTGATTGGAATTTTATGAACCGATTTTGTATGAAACTTGGTAAAAAAAAAAAAAAGAAAGTTAGCTCTAGCCTCAAGAAGAAACTTGGTTATAAATAGTGTTAATGATCTGGAAAATATGAAAGACTTTCTTTGCAAAATAAATTTTATTCAATTCAATCTGAATAAAAAGAAATCAAATTCTCAGTTAAACTGATAAAAGCTCCTGGTCTATCTATCTTTGTGTCTGTCTAATCTATGTGTTAATGATCAATAATGACCAATAATGCTGTTACGCGTTCACACAAACGTTGCTATGTAGCCTCCAGTTTGTAACGTCATAATAAGGGTGTTATACATTATTTGACCAGTAGATGGCGGTAGTCTCCAATAATCTCTTAAATGAGGCTTGAAGTCAGGAAGCTTTTGGTGAAGAAGTTGGCTGGGAGGTTTGAAGTTTCGAGGCTTCATCTCGCCTTCGCTACTTTGTGTTCTTCGACGCGTGTTCTTCCTTATTATGAAATATTCGCCTCAAATTGCATTCAGAGAGAGATGCTACAAGCACACATCGATTTCGTAAGTATGCGACTGTATGTGCTTTTCGCTTTTGTTCGCTGGAGGAGTGTCCTGAAGATTCCCGAAGAAAGCTGAAGACAAAGTCGAGTTGTCACGAGATGACGAGTATCATAGCGCCGTCCAACCACATGTTTCCTGTTAATAATGTGGAGAAAAAAATTTGAAGACTTTAAACTACAAATTAGCACTTTTTTTGATTCGGACAACGTAATAGGGTTCCCGTGGCGACTGAACAGCTTTTCTGCTCATCCCAGACAATCAGACAAGCGTTAATATCGACGCCTGAAGGAGGGAATGATTTCACTTTTCCCTGCTGGAATTTTAGCCAAATATGACTCAAATCTAACTGACTGGTTTTTCATGAACCTTGGAGAAAATGTTGATCCTGACTTAGAATAAAAATGTATGTTTGAGTGAAGTTCCAGAACTAGGGGCAAATCCATGAAATTACATAAAAAAAAACCAAAAACATTAAAATAATTGGTTACAAATGATGCTGTTTTGCATATGTGTGGCTTGATTTTGGCCTAACTGAGCTCCAGTTGTGTATCTTAAAACAAGCTTGACATGCGGAAAAATCGAATTATTTTGGAAGCAGTCAACAGTAAAAACAATTCGGTGAAAAAATGAAGTTTGAATTTGATTTAGAGTTCAGATTTAAGAATTTCAGATAAACTATGCTCACAAAATTCTATGCTGTATCATCGTCATATTTGAAAAACCATTCTTCAGTATCAAATCAAAACTCATTTTGAACCAGTTGAAATTACACCAATAGCCACCAGATGGCGCCATCAAAATAGAAAATAGAACCACTGAGGCGACAGATCTGTTTAGTTAACCTGGAAGCTCTCAGATTCACATCAACACCTGATTTATGTCAATAGACCAAGTAGAAAAAAAATTGGATTCATGCACCTGGAAGTTCCTGGAGCTTTATTTTTCTTACCTTTCTCACCCAGTGATAGAAATAATGTTCATTATTGGGCCGTAAACTCTGGAGGTCTCAGACAGCTGTGATCCGTCCTCAGTGACAGAAGCTGACATGAGTCTCCAGTCCGCTCGAGGATCTCACCATCCGCTCAGTTTGACCTTGTTTGCTTATATCAATGGAATTATGATTTCATAACAGGAATTCCTGGAGTTTTAT
>OMMV01226840.1:0-11585 GCA_900302635.1 Chatrabus melanurus | reverse complement strand
CTTCTGCAGAAGTGACGTTGACTTCTCTGGGCTCGGAGGCATCTGTGTTGGACCATCACACAGTGGAAACATGTATTGTGGTCAGACAAATCAGTATTCCAGATCTTTTTCTTTTTTTTTGGAATAAATGGACGCCATGTGCTCTGGACCAAAGATGAAAAGGACCATCCAGACTGTTATCAGCAACAAGTCCAAAAGCCAGGGTCTGTCATGGTATGGGGTTGTGTCAGTGCACCTTGGCAAAGGTAATTTACACTTCTGTGATGGCAGCATTAATGCAGAAAAGTACATTGAGATTTTAGAGCAACATACGCTGCCTTCAAGATGACATCTTTTCCAGGGATGTCGATGCATTATTCAACAAGGCAATGCACAACCAAATTCTGTACACATTACAAAGGCACGGCTGTGGAAGAAGTGAGTACAGATACTGGACTGACCTGCCTGCAATCCTGACCTGTCCTCAATAGAGAATGTGTGAAGAATTTTGAAACAAAAAAATGCAACGATGATGGCCCTTAAGAAACCTTAAGATGTGTTTGCAGCAAGATTGGGATGAAATAACACCTGAAACGTTTCATCACTTGGTATCCTCAATGCCAAAACCTCTTTTAAGTGTTGTGAGAAGGAATGGCAACATCACAAAGTGGTAAATACTTTAGTGGCCCAACTTTTTTTGGAATGTGTTGCAGGCCTGACATACAGGAATGGATGCATATTAACAAATGAAATGAATTTAACCACACAAAACATGAAATATCTTCAGTTCATACTGTCTGCACTGAAATAGAAGTGAAAGTAAATGCAAGAATCGCTGCATTTTTGTTTTTGTTTTTTGGGGGGGGATGTTTTTGTTGTTTTGTTGTTGTTTTTGTTTGTTTGTTTGTTTTTTCATTTTCCATACCATCCCAACTTTTTTCTGATTTGGGGTTGTAAAAAGTAAAAAAAAAAAATTAAAAAAAAGCTGTACAGTATAAGTTTAAACAGATTTTCATGGCCTTTAAAACTTTCAAATTGTTCTGTTTCCATCTGCAGAAATATTTTCATATTAAAATGGCAAACTTTGAATTTCTCCAGCTTTCCAAACAGGATTGTTTGCTTATTATCTGTGCTGGTAACAGTGTGGGACCTGTACATGAAAAAATTTAGGTGAGTGGGAGAGTGAGTGGGTGGGTTTGTCCGTCCCAGCTGCCTGTGTAAATGATAACGCAAAGCCCAATAAATGCTGTCAACTTGTACATCTCCAGCTTAAAAGGGCACGTAACGAGGACAAAGTGATTCAAATTTGGTGAACTTTGATGCACCAGATCAATCAAAAAGCAACCTTGTTTAGCCTATGGAATATCCTATAGACAAGTCTGCCATCTGCTGGAGGCAGCATTGTCTTCACTTGAGTGAACCCCTTAAACGAGCAACCACAGGGAGAAACATCATGCCCACTACATTACCAAATACAGGACAAAATATGCAACATAACAGGAAAGTAAAACCAGAATTAAACAATGGTTAGGATGTGTGAAAGGGGATGATAACAAAACTTTTCATCACAACTGCAAATTACTGCTGGAAGATTCAACACACTGGGACCTGCTGGACGGTTCAGGAATTTGCATCCATTGTCAAATTCTAATTGTAATATTTAAAGGCAACAGTCAGCGTGCGGTCTGTACGTGCCACATGTACGTTGCTTGTATTTTAGATAAACTGGATTAAATTAGTTTTGTGTGATTTTTAAGATATTGTAAACCAGGATTACTCTGATTTAAGCTGATTTCATACCACTACAAACTGGTGCGAACATGCGTCTTGATGCGTTCAGACTGCATCACAGCAGTTCGAGCACGTTCCAGACCTTTGGACCAGTGCAGCCAAAAGAAAAAACAAACATAATGACACACACAATTTGTGTGAGGTAGAGATGTATGTTTCCAATGCTGAAACCCCAAAAGAGAGCAGTTGAAAGAAATTTTTAAAAAGCTGCGCACCTTTAAAGGATCCGACTTCTGAGGTGCGCACATGAAGGTGTCCACACCCACAGAGCCTCAGAGTGGCCATGAAGAGGACAAAATGCCATTGTGTGTATGTGTGCAGCATATAATTCATTCCCATGGTCTGATTAATTTGTGTGCATGAGATAAATAAATAAATACTGTTGGCACCGCATGCGGCCAAGTCATTGGAAAAGGTGAGGTGAACTAATCAAATGTGGGAAGTTATTGTATCTTGTGCGCATACGGTAGAATTTTGCATGCTGGATAAAACATGGCCTCGTTACATATTTATTTCTGTCTGACTATGGCGCTCTGTATCGACTACAGATGGATAGAGATGCACACCACAATGTTTCCGCTGTTATTCTGTGGTTCTTGTGTACACTTCCGTGTTATGTTGATACACCACTATCACATTATGGCATCATCTAGTGTATAGCCAGCTTCAAACGTTCATTAATCTGGTTAAATTAGACACAACCCTTTGCATCTCAAGGACAGACTAGTTTAACCTACTTTTAAACATTACTGGCTTTGGTTTAAACTGGACTGAAGCTGGTTACAGTTCATTTGAAGATGTCTCTTGGGTTCTGGGAGATCGTGGTGGGTTTTTTGTACATTTTGTGAGATTTTATAAACTAAATGATTAATTGATTAATCATTAAAAGAAATTAATTGTTGCTTTTTTGCTTAGATTGTGCTTGTGGTTTCCTCGGGCCCAAGAGTCCCCAGAGAATTATGTAAATTCGGAGTGTTGATGGGAAAAAAAATCACCAGCTTGAGACCGTGTGAGATACTGATCGGTGTTGTAGTCTAGGCCCAAACCCTCAAGGCCCAGACCAAGGCTTTGACCCACAGGTTCCCAGACCAATTCATGAACTCTAAAAGGCCCAGGTCAAGGCTTGGACCCAAAAGGCCAACACCAAGGCCAAGGCATAAATAAAGAAAGTATTTATTATGAAAATAATTTCTAGAACAGCAGTTGTGATGTGGCAGACAACATGACATCCAAACGTGAATCAAAAGGGAGCAAGTAACAATATTTAGGGAATAATAACAATCAATATTTTGAATGTGGGTAGGTGGTGTACTGTTTATTCAAATTTAGTCAAATTTAGCAAATTATTGCTTATGATCATGGAATAGCAGAAACCTTTGACCACAATTTGAAAAAAGTTCAACATTTTGTTACCAGTGTACAAATTGTATACAGAAAGACACATCGCTGAAAGTGCATTTCTGCCACGTTACTTACTGTACTATCTGCACCTTTTACAGGTCATATTGTTTAATGATGCATGTTTGCATTGCCGAGGCCTATTATGTTTATCTACAACATGTATTAGCATTGTACTGTAATAATATCACGCAAAATTCCATATGCCTTGAAAATTCTCCAAAAGGCGCCTTTAGTGTCAAGGTACTACAACATTGATACTGATTGGAGGAATAAGAGCATTGCTACCTTTTTTACTGATATATTTGTGGCAGGGGGCTTTATTTGACAATATGAGACTGACAGGAAATAGGGGAGAGAGAGAGATGGGGAGGCACATGCAGCAGAGGTAGGTAGTCCAGGATCCAAAACCAGGTATCTCTCAGATTGCATCCTGTGTCAACACATCAACATCATCCACCATTGCATCCCAAGTATCGCTGCTTTCTGAGGGATTATCATTTTACCATTCACTGCCATACGTGCTGCAAGGTCCACCGCACTATTCCCTGGTGCACTTAGTATGGGTGTCCCATTGGCCTTTTGGTTTTGCTGGGGTCCTCAAAACCTGTATCATGCTCAGGGAAGCGTGCTACATGGCCATTATAGCTGACATTATCTCACAATGCAAGTAGTATGCCTCATCTGAGTCCCCTGAAGTAACCGTTCATTTGACACAAAGTCATTCCAGCTGTACCCAAAGATTCATCCAAAGCGACCGGGTACCAAAGACATCCAGTCGTCACCTTAGATCTCTGGTTTGTGTCCAAGTCTCACAGCCATACAGTCAGACAGAAGGCACTAGGACCCTAAAGACTTGGACCTTCATTCTCCTCCAGAGGTATCGGCATCGCCAAACATACTCATACAAACTCCATAAGCTCTTCCTGGGCGTCCGAGGACCCAGATAAATGAGCATCACAGCAGAGATGAATGAGTCTCTCTCCAAGTTCAACATAGTCACCACATACGGATACACTTCTGACGTCTGACTCCAGGACGTCATTGAAAACCTGGATCTTAGACTTAATCCAGGACAAAATCGCAAACCCAGACACTCTGACTCCTCACTCAGCTTCTCAAGCGCTGCAGTCAGGGTATCCACTGATTCCAAAAAGATCACAGGATCGTCTGCAAAGTCAAGGTGAGTGAACCATTCCACAAAGGCAAAGGTGGAGGTGGTGACACACTAAAATATAAGACAGTACGAGTGAGGGGGCGTGTGCAGCAGACAGTGAAGCTGCAGTATATGAAGAAGGACAAACCAGAATGACAGACAGACATCACGTGGCCGGGCTGCATTTGATTTTATGAGAAAGGAAGCAGGAAACTCCAGTTGGCTACTCTGTTGTAAGTATGTAATGATTCAGTCATGTTTACAGGCTCACACTCACTTCAATTCCGAAGGTTTTTGTTTGTTTGTTTTTTTGGCTTTTGGTTTGCCTCTGTTGCTTGAGGTCGACACAGCCGTTAGCGGTCCATATGAGGAGTTGGAACAACTTTTATGCCGGATGCCCTTCCTGACACAACTCCAGTCCTACATGGAGAAACACGCATACAGCTCCTGGTCTTCCTGAGCGGCCTCCCAGCCAAGTACTAATCAGGGCCTACTCTGGTTAACTTCTGAGATCTGATGGGATCAGGTGTGCACAGAGTGGCACGGCTGCACTTACTGGTGCATCAAAAAAGCTGAAAAGGTTACAGAAATAGTCCCCATTATTCTTGTTTCATCTCAGCTCCAAAGTGTTGCAGAGACACTCCCACATGGGCGCTAGCCAATCATTACTCCACAGAACCTCACTAACCTCCCACATCCATCGCCATCGACTCACTTACTGAAAGACCTGAGCAGGAGTGACATGAAGTTAACCACACTGCCTAAGCATCTGTCAATATGGGCATCAGCCCCGCCCCTTTCCTGACTTCATGATTACTTAAGTGTGTATCAGTAGGCGGCAGCATTGGATTGGTTGCCTGGAAACATTAAAACATGTTTTTATTGGACGAGCATATACAGGATTGATGCCAGAGCCCGACGCTAAGAGCCACAACTCTCCAAACACTGTGCGTGCACATCACTGTGGGCTCAGTGCACGGATATAAACATCACTGCGTATACTCCCGGACCCCAGAGCATTGTGGGTAAAGAGCACTTAAATGTATTTCTGTTTTCCTTTTATGCAGAAAACGTCAGGCAGAATGAAGAATGACATGTTGATGAGTGAGTGCATCAGCGTGATCCTGATGGTGGTCATGAACGGGGAGAGAGAGTGAGGAATGCTGGGTACGGGGGGGTTGGCGGCACATAGCTGACTCTCAGTGAGCCGTGATGAATGACTGCTGGATAACAGGACATCAGCAGCTGGGCGGAAGATGATCCCCGAGCTCGCCGCGGCGGTCGGCTCCCCGCCACCCCCACCTGTTACGCCACCTGTGGGAAAGTGGAAGTCGCATTATCTGTAATAATGAACAGCTTTTTCATCCGGGATAACTCCCAGAGCTGCTGGGCACAGACGGGATGAACAAAAATCACCACGTTAATGCTGCCGTATCAACAAACATCTTATCAAGAGCTGAGCTGAAGCTACAGCGGACGAGGCTAAAGTCACATCCTGTTACCTCTGCCAGGGGGCGTCGCCCACATCTGTTTGGATCAGGATTATGCAAAATCTTATACCAGTCAACCAACATGTGGAAAATTGAATTACCTCCTGATAGGAGGTTTTCATCCACATCGGATTGTTTTCGTTTGTCACCATGGTTACTCAGGCGTTTATGCATCAATTTTCATGAAACATGGCGGTGGGGTCGTACACAGTTCAAAAAATACACACGTTCTGGGGGTGGATCCTGATCCAGGGGTGGATAAAGGATTTTGTTTTTTCACCTTTGTTAATATCTGGAAAATAAAGTTTAAGCTGTGGTATATGTTGCACTCTTTTCATTTTTTTTCATGTAATGCACTCATTTTAAGTCCTCTGTGGAGGTGATGTTATCATCAGGCTCTGTTGATTTTTGATTGGCTGCATTGTCACATGCACATCAAGAGTAAAGTAAGAGTAAAGTCAGTTGGCTTTGAATCATTTAGCAATACAGAGATCAAACACTTGTAATGTGTGTTAGTTTTGAGTTGATGACAACCACCCCCCCCCAAAATCAACAACTTGCAATGTTAAAACGATAAAAATGCAAAATTTATATGTATTAATTAATTTGCAATAATAATTTTTAATACATATTAATCATGCATGCATATGCATGTGGTTTTCCATTTCATAACCCTCTACTATGAGATGGAAAACCACATGCATGGACAACAGATTTGATCAAAAAAGGGTTCTTATATTTGAAAATTTGCAAGATCTCAAAGGCCTGTGCACAGAAAAAGTCTGTCAGCCATTAGAGTGCAGACCCAATTTCACATCATAAATTTCAAATTACTATAAATATTAAAGCAAAACACAAGCTTAAAAAGGAAACATGAAAATGTACCAACCGCAGAAGTGGGTCCATGATACGTAAAGTCTCTACAGCCTGCTGACTTCTTTTTAACCCGAGAAAAACAAAGTAAGCTTCCATCCTGAAACAGCAGTTTACTTTAATCTTACCTCGACCCAAAGTGAACCACGAACACTGCCAGCACCAACACGAGCCTGATGGTAGTCCTTTATAAGAAATGTGTTTTTTTTTAACCTATCCTTGTCTGTGCCTTTGCTCTGTTAGAGTGAAGGAATTGAAGGAAAACACCTTTGTTCCAATGTAGTAATGTGACAGTATCTATTCCATGCCAACCTTAACACTGGTTTTATTATTATTATTATTAATATTGTTGTTGTTATATGTGTGGTACAGATGTTCTGTAGCTGCTTATGCAGTGGGAGGGGCTTGGCGTTCAGGCTGTGGAGCAGTAGTAACCGTTTTCCTGCCCTGTTGTTGTTGTTGTTGTTGTTATTGTTGTTTAGTTACAGTGGTACAGCATCTGAGTGAAAACTGTCGATTGGGTCCTCACAAATGAAAATGTGTTATTCCAATATCAGACATTCTTTCCCTTTGAGTCACCTGGGTGGACATGAGTGCTGACATCAGATGGTGCTGGAGACACAGGAGCGTTTTTCTCCTCCTGTTCAGTGTCTGCAAACACCGTCAGCTTTACTTTTCAGAATGTTGTTTTTCACTAAGTCTGCACAAAGACAAAAGCTGCAGTTTGAAAATATCTCTGTGCTGGAGGTGAATCTCCAAACGTGCAGAGCGTTTGGGAAGTTGTTCATGTTGAGTTTTATGCGGACACTTATGGTCCGTCCTCAGAACGCAGACAGAAGACAGAATGATTCTGAACTTGTCTGATAGAATGATGACTTGTGTTGAGCGGCAGATGGCCGGCAGCCTCTGTGTTATCTTCAGGTTCCATAAGCATGGCCATAAATCCATAAAAGCTTGTAAAGAGACGCACTTAAGCAGCCAGGAGGTTATTTTTGACATTTGCTCCACCAAACTGTGTTTGTGTGGAAAACTCCCAGCAGGGATTTGGATGAGACTGAATGCTGTGTAAGAGCACGTTTGAAGTTGTAAGTGCTGGTTGTCAGCGCAGGCGCGGCTCTTTTTAGGCGGCAGCATACGATAAACGTTGTAATGATGAGTCTGCTCTGTGTTTCTTCTTCTGGCTGCTCTCAGTCACAGAAATAATGACCATTCTGCACCGCCTGATCAGTCACATTCTGTTTTTAGCTGAGCTACTTTACCCAGTACAACTTCAAACATTGACTGCCGCCAAGCCGTATTTGAGTGCACGAAGTGAGTGAGGGAAGCCACCAAGACACCACGACAACTCTGAAGGACTTACAAGCTTTAGTGGCTGGGATTGGAGAAAGTGTACACACAACAACTTCTAACTGTCACTTCATTGTTATTGTTAAAAACAAAAGAAAAAAGTTATGCTAGTTTCTCCCACGTGACTTTTGGCAAAGCTAACAGTGACTTGTGGAAGAAGATACCACTCTAGGCTATTTGAAACTTGATTGCCAGCAGGATTACTTTTCTTAGAAACCACATGCACTTGTTTACATCACCTGCAATCTGGCAGGACTCCTATCTTATTCTTCTTCTGATTGTCATCTTGTTTTAAGATTGGTGAAAGTTGTCTGTAGAAATATTTGGACAGATTTACAAAAAGGGTTGGAACAATGTCCCAGGTTTGTGGAGCAAACTGGTGAAAGGGTTTGGTTTGTACCAAAACAGCTGCAAAGAACAGAGGTGCCAACAATTACGATTTTGTCATAATCATTACAATTTCAACGCACATACAACTTATGACATCTTGCACAATTATTATGATTTGAACTTTTATCAGATGCTTATTCGCGTTCATGGCCGTGTCGGGATGAAACTGCATGACTGTGTGGGTGAGGCGACATCAGTCGGCTTGGCTCCAGTTTAAAAAAAAAATCATGGCAGCAGCAGCAGAGTCAGACTCCAGTGCTAACAATGTTGGTAAAAGTCCCCAAAGACTGAAGGCATCAAAAGTATGGGATTAAAAGCGGTAAACACCAGAAGAGGAAACATGCAGGCGTAATAGACCCTATCGCACGTAGCCAAAAATCGACCCAGAATGCATTGCGTCATCAGCTTCCGGACATTTTGGAAGGCAACCGAATTTCCACTCTGTTTCATACAGTGAGCGGTTTTGCGTTGTAGCTTCTGGAAAATACATTTTATTTTCTACATGTCTCTACGAGAAAGCTGCACAAGTTTATCTGATTTTGGAAGAGTGTCACCATGAAGGTTCGGAGAGGAAGCGACAGTAGCCGACTACAGCGTACGGCTTTGTTGGCGATCTGAACCGGACAGCTGGGCCGTGGACACGGGATTTTGAAACAGTTACCACCCCTTCGTATTAGCGATGTTTATGCTCGCTGCTTATTGACTGTGGTTGGACAAATGAAAGAATCAAAAAACACAAATGTGATGATGGCTTTTGGATGTTTACTGAGCCTCACATCAAACTTGTAGAACTTGGAAGTATCGAAGCAAACAAAGCCGTGTGAAGCCTGAAGCAGCATAGGACAGCAGCACGCTGTGTGCCACTTCAGGATGAGTAAAATCAGCAGGATGTGATTATGCTGCAAGGCATGTATTCTTTATTTATTTCTTAGATTGTCCAATCTGATTTACAATGATTAGATGTATTTTTAATTCTCGCTTCCTGAACACCTGGAAATCTTGGCAAAAAAAAGGCAAAAACAATAGTGCAGCTCCTACGTTGGCTCGTAAGTGACTATAGGCAATAGGGTCTATTCTGGATGACAGACCGTCAGAAAAAGCAAAACCACTGTAAATACAGTCTCTCCACATTTAACTTGCAGTGTTTCCCCTACAGTATCATAGACCTGGCTGCCCGCCAGGCTAACGAGAACCCACCCCCCGCCCCAGGCCAGAAATATTGTTGTAATAACGCCAACAAAAAATAATAACGATGCAATAATGTAAAATAACGGCAAATATCCATTAATCAACAATCATTTCGGCTTATCTGCAGTGCTCTGATCAGCTCTGCAGTTCACACAGCTCAGTTTTTTTTCCCTCAGCTGCAGCGCGGCACAAAGTCAAAACCCCTGTTAAATACTTTTCTTATAGAGGTAAATCACTTAAAAGTCATTTTCAGATGAAGACATAACACGCGTGGAAATGTTGTTAAACTGTTTTTCTGTTTTCTGAACCAGCAGACTTTTGGCAGACTTTTGCCTTCCACAATTCTTGAAGGCTTAACAATCGTTAATTAAACACAGCCACTTTTGTTAAATGTGAAACTGTGTAAAAAGTCATTACATTTGTCATCCAGGTTTTAACTTTCAAGGAGCAGATTTGAAAATGACAATCATTTTGCTCACAATAAGATCATTATTAAAGCTGGCATATAGTGCAAAACAAGTTTTTAATCTACCTTTTACATTTTCATGTGTTTGAGATTTAATGTTAAATATCTCCAAAGTCCCACAATTCTATGAGTGTTTTCACAGACATTTGTTGAAGAATTTCTTGAGAATTTTATTTTAATTTGGATGATTAAAATGTTGGAACCATCTTATTGTTTTATATCTGTAGATATTTTTCCAAGCGCAGTCATTAGTTCAGGTTTTCTAAGAAAGTACAAGCAGTGAACGTATATCGTCATAATTTCACAACTTTTTTCTGTACCATTAAACTACCGGTAGTTTCATTTCTTGATATTGTTGTGATATTTGAATAATTACTGATAATAAAGAAGGTCATCATTATTTTTAAAAGTTAAAAAACTTGTTACTAAACATATGATCATAGTTTATTCACGAAAATGGTACTCGTCCGTCTACGTTCCATCATTAGCATATGGCATCACTGAAGGTTGGCACCTTTGAAAGAAATTCAGGAAGGAATCAGATAAAAAGTTGGATCCAAGACATTTTATTTCACTTCTTTCTTTTGGAAGATGGGGATTAACCGTCTGTGTGAGCGGTTCTGTAATGAGGTGGAAGCGCTGCACCAGTTCATGCTCCCAAACCTGACCTTCTTTTGTGTGCCTGTGGTGGTGCTGCCCCTCAGGTCAGGTGGATATTGGACCTCACAGATATGTTGTGTTAAATTTGGATTGTGCGCACAAAGAATGTAATTGCTCATGTGTGCGCACGTCTGTCTGGCTGTCTGTGTAAAAAATAACTCTGAAATGAGTGAGCAGATTTTCACCAAACTTGGTAGGAATATTCCTTGGGTGAGCGTGTCCAGATGATCAGTCTTTGCAGCAGATTGTCAAAGGTCAAGGACACGGTCGTCAAAAATGCAGTCTAAAAAACACATTTTCCGGGATATCTCCACAACCAATAGGAGAGGTGATCCAAAGCTTATATCGATCAGGTAATCATTTGTTGTCATATGGTGTAAATGATGTCATGATGACATCACTAAAACATCATGAAATGACATCAGTGTCCGAAAAACATTTTGGCTGTAGATAACAATCCCTGCGCCTGAATACTCAGTATGTACTAACGTCGGTTAGGGACCTACTATCCAACAGTTACTGTAGTACATACTAGAAGTGAACAAGTGAGTAGTAAGGACACAATTCGGACGTACTATGCTGCCGCCACCTTACCTGTGCTTTGATCCGGATGTTTACTAATGACGCATATGTGCATACCCACATGTGCTGTGAAAATTTCTACTTTTCAACGGCAGACTTTTTTAAATGGTTCCTGATGTATACAAGTATAAAAACATTTTGAAAAAATTATGGTCATGTAGGGATGCAATTCCCCATGTGTGGTTGTGATCTTAGCATCACAACATACTTATTCTAATAAATATTCACCTTCACACATCACAATCCCTACATACGCAACACACAC
>OMMV01226819.1:0-10243 GCA_900302635.1 Chatrabus melanurus | reverse complement strand
TTTAATGAGTGTAAGTTAAAGTTGTGGTTAAGGTTTGGCTCAGAATGAAGGTTAGCGGTTGGACAGGCTTGATTATACTATCAGCAGACACCAGGTAATGGGCAGCTATGTGCCAAGGTTCTTCCATCCTGGAAGAATAGCCAGTACATCTGTACTTACTGTAATACACAGTGTTAAATTAACTCTGCACATGGTCCCACTCAAAATGTTACATCTCAAAGTGTTAAATCAACATTATTGCAGTATTAAATCAACTCTACTATAGTGTAAATTAACTTCATTAGTGCTGGTCAACTTCATTTAACACTAACAGCTAATGATATATGGTCCCACTCCAACATAGTCAATTTAAGTCAAGTAGTCAATTCTATCATAGTATAAATGAACTCTGTTAGAGTTGATCAGCATGATTTAACACTGTGATAGAGTTGATTTAACACTATATGGAGCTGATTTACATTATTTTGAAGAGGACTATGTATGCACTTGCTGAAGTCTTAGTTTAAAACTTTATTGCATGTGATTATCATGGAAACACGCGGAGTGGCGAAAAAGGTTATTTTTGTACCGTAAAATGGGGTGAAAAGGGACAAAATGGTTTTCTTTTGCCCTTAAACCAGTGAATATACAAAGAAAATTGTGAAACCTTGCATTACTTTTCTTGAAAAAAATAATTAAACTTTAGTTGGCAAACATCTCATTGATTTTAGGGCAACAAAAAAAAAAAAGTTTTCAATTTTTGTCCCTTGTTTTACGGTACAAAGTTTTTGGAATCAGAAGCCACTTCTTTTTTTTCAACAGAAATCTGGTTTTTAAAATCGCACATATGGTCGCACTGCAAATAGAGTAAAATCGACTCTATCATCTAGTGTGAAATCAGCTTTGTCATAGTGTTAAATCATGCTGATCAACACCAACAGAGTTCATTTATACTATGACAGAACAGTTTGAACACTATTTGGAGTGCGATTTGTACTCATTACAGAGTCAACTTAACTCTCTAAAATTTACAGTGCATCAATTCGAGCTGTCGAATGTTTTATTTTGCAAATTGGACTCCTAAAACTCCTGTGCCTTCTCATATTAGCTGGAAGTGGTTCAGTGGAAAAATAAATAGATGAAGTATGTGCTGGAGAAAGATAGATGCCTCGGGCTTTTGAGAAAACTGCTGTGATCTTTGTGTAGCGCTGATGGGGATTCCTGTCTACGTTGTTATCCACAATTCTCTCCGAGCCCATGTATGAGTCAGACAGAGAACAATGTGCTTCTCAGTTTCAGTCAAAGGATTGCGAGTTTCTCGCTGTAGGCTGGGAACATTTTGTGAAGCATGTAAAACCAAGGTTTTCTTAACTTCTGATATTCCAGAGATGCTCAGTTTTTATTAAGCACTGACATTTTGGGTGTTATGCATTTTAATTTTCCCAGCGGAAGAGTCCCCGCCGGTTCTCGCCCATCCTGTTTCGTTTACTCGCCTTGCCTTTCTGCCTCTGCCTTTGTTCAGTAAGCTTGTAATCTTCTATGTTTGCCAAACCCAGGCACATCAGCCTAATGGGATATTTTAATTACATCTCCTGTGTAGTAGCTTCCCCTGAGAGACGGCTGAGACAGTTGTCGGCTTGTCAGAGCAAAACACACACACACACACACACATACTGCTCCTACTGAACTCAGCCAACTTTTCCATGAGCTATGATTCATGCCACCATTGGAGGAAAGAGGCAACAGAAGTCTCTCTTATTGGCAAGTATACACTCAATCACCATCTCCACCTGTCATAAAACACACAATGCAAATGTTTCCAAAAGACACAAATGGCTGCACTGTTAGTTGGTAATTCCTCTTTTGATTATATTATGCAGTATTAAATATGCAATGTTATGCAACATATATTATACTTGTATTAAACAAATTTGTTGATACCCAGTATCACTGATGCAGACTAGTTGAGGATGTAAACAGTTAAATGTTTTAACAACGGGTTTCTCTGATGAGTCAGAATTCACATCAGCTGCAAAATTCTAATATATACTTTTTAAAAATGATTAAAATATAATATACCCAGAAAAATCCTCAGTGTTATTTCAATTCATATAGTGTCAAACTCACCACTATTCCTGGGTTTGCATAATTTTGACTGATTATACAGGCAGCGACTTACCTTAGTTTTCTTCTGGTTTGGTGACGCCGCTCTCCACTAAGTCCAACAAGTAGATTACTGATGCTGTTCCTGTTGTTTACCAATGAAGCAGAAGATTGAGCTCCTCATCGGCATTTCACTTGGATGGACTTAGCAGAGAGCAGCATCACGAAATGGGAAGAAGGCTAAGGTAAGTCTGTGCATAATCAGTCCTTCTAAAAAGTTTCTTTACATTTAGTTAAGTAAACATGCACACATTTACCTCTGGAGAGATCCTCTCCATGCTACCAGAAACTTCTTATTGTCATGAGTGAAGTGTGGGTGAGAACCCCGACGCAGAGATCAAAGATGGTTTTAGTAAAAATCACAGACTTTATTTTGGCAGAGCAGAGGTCGGTACACAGGAAGGCAGTCCAAACTGGCAACAGTGTCCGTTAGGGAAGAGGCAAACTCACAAACCAGAAAATACACCAAAAAAAGGTTCGATAACAAGAGGTCTATCACTGGGGAACACTGGAAACACACAGAAGAAGTAAATGCGAGAAAGCGGCATGAAAGGACGATAATCGAGCACCACACAGAGGGACACTGGGGTTTAAATAAGCTGGAAAGTGATCAACTAGAAGTAAAACAGGTGAGGGCAATAAGTGATTGGGAACAGCTGAGGAGGGACACAGAAAATAAGGCAACACTGGATAAACACAGTGTGCACAGAAAAATAACCAATAACCAAATAACACAACAGAATAAGCACTAAGAAAATGTAGCAAATATATTAACGAAGAACTAAACACACAAGACAAATACTAAAATAGTCAATCAGATATTATAACCCCCAGTCAGAGTTGGCCGAGGTTGCCGGGGAAAAGGAAGTCTGGGGCTCTTTGCTAAAGCTGCTACCCCCGCGACCCGATTCCGGATAAGCGGTTGAAGATGGAGATGGAGATATTATAACCAAGGACAGCACACAAGATTAAGTAAAACTGCAAAAACCTTCAGAAACAAACCCCAAAAAGGAACACTAGGGGGAGGCAGAGGACAGGACAGACACCAACCGTGACACTAATGACATTTTCACCCATGGAAGATGCAGTTTACTTTGAGATTATGAGCTTGCCCCATAGGCTTCCATTGTATAGCTGTTTAGTCCATCATTTTTGTCCTGGGTGAAATGCTCAACCCAAAAAACGTCCAAAAATAGGGCCCAGGTTGTAAAATGTGTGTTCTCCTTTAACTGACGATATAAGCCACTGTTTATAGATGAATAATTGATTTGTTATCTATATTATATTGTTATTATTATTATATTGTCTTGGTGCAACAAAATTGAGAACACAAGTGGATAGTCTTGGTTTGTTTTCTTTACAAACACCTATAGAGATACTATTTAATTATAATTTGTTAGTAAATATGATTATTGTTGATGCACATTCAGTACAATGTACCAATTAATATACAATTGTTCAAATCAATATTTAATTTATTATGTGTATACACATGCTCATTCATTAGAAAATCTTTATTTGAATGCATTTTGGCATACATTGCATTTGTTTTACTTATCTGCTATTTTCGGTATCTGCGTTAACAAATATGATTTTAATCTTTGACCCATGCATTGCACAAGTGCAGCTAGTCTATCTTTAACAATTACTTCTACCTCTGTACATGGTTGTGCAATTTCCCACATCAAGGAACCCCTTTTGGAAGCTGAAGAAAGTCAATGTGTGTCAGCATGTCAAGCATGTATGGAGTTCATATTTTTGATCAAAGTTTTCATTAACATTTACCAGTAAATAATTGTGAAATATTTTCAAGGAAGAATGTGCTAAATAGTAACAGTGAGTGGCATGCTGAATCAAACTCCTTAGGATTTTGAAAATATTTCATCATCCACCACTACACAAGCTACTGCTGGAAAAAAAAGTCAAGTTCATTTTGTCTGAAATCTTTGCTCAGCGATCATCAAATGTCTTTATTTTCTTCAGTCTCAAAAATAGATCCAGGATCTTGTTTCTCAAAACCCTTTCAAGCCTAAAATTGTTTTTGCTCCATTGTAAATCTATGGACTAAAATCATATTAACGTTAAGATGCTTTTAGAACATGGAATCCAGTTTTTCTATATAGATAAATCTTATAGCTGGGTCCTTGTGGGTGGTTTGGCCCAGTGGACCTGCAGGTTTTGTGGTCTTGCGATTATGTGTGTTGTTGACTGGATGCACGTGTGGCACCCCAGATGAGCATTGACCCTGGTTGTCTAGGGTCTGGCGGGTGCTGCAGGTGGTGTGTCTTTTGCCAGCTGGATGTCTCCAGCGATGGGGTTGGCCCCTGAGGGGTGTGGTAGGGGCTCATCTTGTGGGTCTAGGGTAGTGTGATGGGTGCCTGTTGGCACTTCCTTAGCCTGTGTGCAGTGTTGGCGTAGATAAAGGTGTGTCTCAGCTTCCTAGCATGCCTTGAACCTCTGACGGCTCTCTTGCCCAGATTGGGGGTACATGTGGTATACATGCCTCTGTGGTTGTGGGGTTTCCTCTGTGGTTGTGGGACCCTGCCCGTCAGTTTAACTGCAGCTTTATGGGACAGTCCCTGGTACAAATGGAAAAAAATATTTGTAACCTCACCATTGAAGTACAAATATAATGTTTATCACCTGTTGAATGTATTGAAAACAACTGATGATGAATGATTTTGAAAGTATTTCAGTGGGTGGGTGACAGTAAAGTTTGTAAGCAAACAACAGAAAAAGTCTTAAATCTAATGCCCCCTGTTGCAACAGCAGATCAAGTAGAGATCCACATTGGGATTTGGCACAAATGTTACACCAGACACCCTTCCTGATGCAACTCCAGTTCTGCATGGAGAAACACACACACACACACACACACACACACACACACACACACACACACACACACACACACAGCTTCTGGTGTTCCTACGTAAGTGGTCTCCCAGCCAAGTACAAATCAGAACCTTCTTTGCATAATGTCTGAGATCTGACGGAATCAGGTGTGCACAGAGCAGCATGGCTGCAAGCTTTGAAAATGATTGATTTTACTAATGTAAAACAATGGAATTTTACAGAGAATGTTGTGTTTTGTTAAAGAAATTGGTCAATTTAAAACATAACACAGCTTTTCAGATCAAGAAAGCCCGACTACTTTGTAGGTTTACATCCCAATAAAAGATTCCATAAAGTCAATAAAAAGGGTATAATAATCAATGAATAATAAATAATAAATTATAACAATATTATGTTGCTGTAAAAGCATGGGATATTTTACTCAAAAGAATTCTGTTTTAAAGGTGAAGAAAGGGTAGTCACATGAGAAATGTTTATTTTTACTTTATAATTCTGAGCATCGTAACAAATTTGATATCTCAAATCATTTCAGTATTTTTGCAGTGTCTTTGCTTCGTGATGTGCAGTCCGATATTGTATACAGACCCTCAGGCAGTGGTGTTTATCTCCATAGCGTGAAGCGGTTGAGAGTCCATGACAGGACGCCAGTCCAACACAGGTTAATTCCCCAGCCAAGGCTGGTACCCACTTACAGCTGGGTGGACTGAGACAATGCAGATTAAGTGTCTTGTCCAAGGACACAGACAAGTAGCATGAGCGAGATTCAAACCCAGGTCTACATATTGGCAGGCCAGCTCCTTCTCCTCTGAGCTACCTGCTCTGCATGATACACAGTACTGACATCATATATGTCGACTGACAAACACACAAACTATAGTTTATGTATTTATTCATTCATTCATTCATTCAGATTATTAGTAGGTATAAGTAGTAGTATTCTTGTGAATTATGGTTTTAAAAAACTGCCAGTTTAAATTCCTGTAAAACTCTCAAACTCTTGGTGGTGTTTTGTTTTCAATCATTTTTATAAGCCAAAATGGTTTGGCTACTCCAGTAGAAATCATTACTAGTCTGGGCAGTGATTCCCTTTAATGAGGTATGGAACTGGCATAATCCTGGGCTATGCTGTAATTTTGTGTGACTTAAACTGTTCCCATCATGACGTGCACGACCATGTTTCCATTGGCTGCAGACATTTCCTGTTCAGTCGTCAGATGAATGGTGTTCACAGTTGGACTTTATGAAAAAAAGCGTGTGTCTGTGTTTTATAGGTAAGCGTGGGCATATGCAAGTGCGAGCTGAGTGTGCATGCAAAAATATGAATATGTGTTTGTATTTACACAAATAGCAAGTATTTTCTGAGGGCAATTTTTCTTCCCTGACAGACAACATTTTACATCCTTTTATTCGGATCAGCAGCTTTGTTTTATTCATACATGACAAATTAAGGGATAATAAATGGGTCTATATTCACAGAGTGAAAGTGTAGCTCGGGAGAATTTTCATAAGTACTGTAAATGAGTTAGTTACACATAAAGTCTCTGTGCATTCAACAGATATCTATTATTACAGTTCAACCTCATTTTGCTCAGTGTTTGTCTGCAAAGCAGGTGCAAAATTTATTTTAGTGTAACTGCAATGCATTTACAGCAACTGTGGGCCTCGTGTTGGTGCATTGTTGCAAAGATATCAGCTGTTTATCCAGCTAATCGTCACGATCCATCAGGGGCGACATAAGGACATGGTTGCCATGCTGACAGAGTGCAGTGTTTATCTGTTGTTTTGCAGGAGAGGAGGGTGTCAGTGGAAGTGAACGCTGCAGTGGCCGCTGTCCAGAGAATGGTAGATGGAATCCAGGGAGAGGGAAAGGCCAACCCAAAATAAACCCATACACAGCGGGTTGGCCGTGCCCACACCATACACAGCACCAGATAAGGCAGCAATGTACATTTTATGATAGGCTCATATGGCAATAGCTGAACCGCCAGGGAGATGTGTCACCCATATGATCTGACAGGTGTCTGTCTTTCATAGAGGAAAAGAGGATATCATTATTAAAAAGAAAAAAAACTAAAGAGTGAATTTACACAGTACAATGACAGTTGTTCCATGTACTGGTAACAGCACAGTGCTTGTGCAGCAATGATGCAGATGAGCGGTTGAGTGAGTGATTTAGTCCATTCCAGCCAGCTCCTGCAAGCAATAACTCAAAAACAATAAATGCGGTCATCTTGTAACTCACCAAATTAAAATAGCACATAACGATAATGAACTGTTTACACGGTGATGAACTTTGATACACCTGATCAATCAAAAAATCAATTTTGTTTCACCTTTGTAATATCTTATAGACTTGCCTGCCACCTGCTGGACGTTTAGCAGATGCCAGATGGATTACAGAAAATTATGAGCAGCTGGGGCTGAATTTATAGTTTGTCTGCCATCAGCTGAACACGGGGCGCGTTGTGTGCTCGCCAGTGCTCGCCATCATGTGAGTGTCAGCTAACACGCGCTAGCAACCGTGAGGAGAAACATAATGCTCAATACATGGGAAAATGTGCAACAACAGAAGGGAAGGCAAAAGCGGAATTGAAGAATGGACACAATGTGTGGCTGGGGATGGTACCAAGACTTTTTGTTGGTACTGCAAATTAGAGATGGCAAACTCGAAATACTGTTCCAGAATATTTTGAAACCTTTGCAACACCCGTGTTTCAGAAGATTGTTCCAGAGTCTGCATCAAAAGGAAGACATCACATGCTGTGCTCATTGGGGCCTCATTACGGCAACAGTCAGCGCAGGACCTGTACATGCATTGCTTGTTCATTTATGTTGTTTCCGCAAAATGATCTTCTAGTTTGTTCTGATAAGTAAAAAGTTTGATGGCTGTCGCTTCATGTGTCCCTAACATCAGTGTTACATCCTCTATGGTCAGTTTTGCTTCCCTTTGGGAAGTTACATCCATTGCTAAAGGCCCAGTCACACCTAGGCGTTTGGGCCAACATAGATGAACGTATTTGCATTCGTCGGTGATCGCTAGCCTCCGGTATCTTCTGCTGGCCTTTGCCAGGCTTCGCCAGTGTTCGCTGATGAACGGCGGCCGCGTCCACAATTTTCAACATGTTGAAAATTTTTCAGAGATTGCCGACGTGCCTGTGGCTACGTTGGATACCGGTAGAGAAAGTTAATCTCTGCTATGACCAAGGTAGCCTCCAGTAGCACCCGTTAGCATCCAGTAGCCTAAGTTACTGGTGCGATCATCTATGCTGGGTGCTGCTTTGCCCTGCCTGCTCAGAATCACTGGACAGTGGTGTGTTGAACCCCCTCTCCCGCACGTTGCCACGTTAGCAAAGGTCCCGCTTGTTCTAATGGAGCGGTGGCTAACGCCCGCCTCTGCAGGCCTCCACTAGCATCACGCTGTGGAATTCCATGCTGTGTTTGAGGTTTGCTACCAAATTATTTTTGCTGACGTTTGGCCACCTTTCTCTCCCTTTCACCGCAGTCACTAAACGCTGAGGTAAACGTCATGGTGTGACTGGGCCTTAAGACATTTCTTTCTTACTGGAGCATTGACACTGATCACTATGAAATGGAAAGCTGCGCCTTGTAAAATTTATCATGGTATGTTGTAATGAACAACAATGGACATAGTATTAGGTTTGAGTGTACACCTGGTTTTGTAGATAATGCTGTAATAAAATATACCTCCAACTGTTTATTGTGTAGGGAGTAAGGAAAGGTTTATGGGAATCCCCAATGACATCACGGGGAAACCTCAACAACACAACAGAAATATGGCTTGTCTTGTGTGGCTAGGAGACTGACTGTATGACGCTTCACATAAGTGCTTACTCATTATTGGCTGCAGGTCATGCTGGCTGGTAAGCTAGCTATGACGGTCTACTCACAATAATACTCTCCTAGCAGTATTATGCTCATGCAGTTACCTCCATCGGTAAATGTTGAAATTTGTCTTCGATCTGAACCCAAAATGCAGACAGGCGCAAGAAACAGAGTCAAGAAATAAATAATAAACATATTTATTTATGTATGTAAGAAAATAATGAACAAAACGGGAGTCCTGGAATCAAACGGATAAGGGTCAAAGTAATAAGCAGAAGGTCAGACTCAATGTGAAAAAATAAAGAACTTAACTGGGGAGAATCAAAGTCACGGGGAGAGTCCAGGGGGAGTCCAAAGTCAAGGAAGAAATGATCAAACGGGAGGAAAATGAGACGGGACCAGGAGCCAGGGAACGAGACAGGACTGGGGGCCGTACCACCAGGTCAAAAGGACAAACAACCAACTGGGAACGAGACAAAATCAACAAATCAACTGGAATTGTGAAACGAGACTAAAACAAAGACGGAACACGGAGAACGCAGGGACAGACTGATAAAGATGAATACACAGACGGAGCGGGAACGAATACGGATACTGATAGAGCAAGGACGAATACTGAATAATACGGCAACCAAAGACCAACTGTGAGGAAATTAAACAGTGGAACACTTAACAAGCTTAACACATGACAGGTGTGGTGATGAGGGAGTGAAGACAGCGTGCACAGTGAGAGACACACCCACAAGATCACACAGACAGGTGTCAGACACTGTGGACACAGAACTAAACGTGCAGACAAAACTCATGACAAAATAATCAGAGGAGGACTGAAAAATAACTAATGCAGAACATAACTGAAAACATGACTAAAAGAACTAGAGGAGAACTCAGGACTGGAGAAAGCATGAAAATAATTCAAAGTGATCAAAAGCTAAACACTGAACACAGAGGGCACAGGACAGGTGGCAGGACACAACAGTAAAGCCTCAGTCACAACCGGCCGTACGGGCTCATACGGCCTGTCTGCATCCAAAACGTGGGCAGAAACGCTCGTCCCGCACAAGGCCGACCTGCGAAATAACGGGGCCGCAGACAGCACGTAAGCACGCACGGTGGCTTTTGGACATGTCCAAAAGATTCTACGAACAGCCAGCAAACCGCCTCACCGCAACATAAACGTGCAGCCCGCTCAAGAGGTCCGCGAGCGAGACGCGCAATAAATAAAAGGCAGCCGTGGGAAAAACCCAGTACACTGTGAGGAATCTGATCACAATGCTGCCAAATGCCATAACCATAAATGTACACACACCAAATATAAGCCACCGCGTATGATATGAGAAACAGATGTCCAACACAACACAACATCAATTCAGTGTTCCAGGAACACAAACGCTGTTAACAT
>OMMV01226814.1:0-12815 GCA_900302635.1 Chatrabus melanurus | reverse complement strand
TCTCTGGAATTTTGAACATTTTCAAAAATTCCAGCGTGCAATTGTCGACAACGTGCGGCTGTTTAGCAGGCCCGCGACTGTCGCGTGGCTATTTTGCTGGTAATAAGCGCAGATTTGCAACAGCGTCACATATTGTCACATAAACCGCAGGTGTGATAGCCCCTTGAGGGAAAATATGGACTTGTTTGTGGTGAAAACTGTGAAATTCACCCAAAATGCTTCTTCTCTTTCAGTTCTTGATGGATTTTGATTCAGATTGTTTTGTTTGATTCATCTAAGCACTGTTCACAATTCTTCCTTGCAGAATTTTGAAATTTTGAACTTGGGGGAAAACATAGACTTTTGGTGGTGAAAGCAATGAAATTCACCGAAAATAGGGCATGTTCCCAAATTGTATGGTTGCTGATTTTGGGAGAGAACCTCAACTACCAGCAAAAATATTTCCAGCAGTGTGTAAATTACTAGCCCCCAAGACCGTATAAACACTGCTGTAAAAATTTCACCTGGTAGTTCAGGTTTCATTCAAAAATGTATTTTAGGCCATGGGCCCTGGGGCCACCCCCCACATCTCAACAAAATGGGTATTTTTGGAAAGCTTGGGAGGTATACAATATGAAATTCAATGTTAACAGTGAATAAACTGGGACTCAATAGCAGTTCCCAGCATGTTTATATACACACAGGGGTCAAAATTTTAAAATCCTCCAATCATATTGAAAAGTACACCATATTATTTGTCTGATCATAAAGATTCCAAAAAGGTATAGTTTTGGCCTATCTATGACTGAATGTTATGGAGTTAAGGGGTAAAAACACAGCAAAAATGGTGACAAAGATCATTTTCAGGTTGTACAGGGGTCAAAAGTTAAAGTTGCTTCAATTTTGGTGAAAAGTGATGCAAATTATTGGGTGAGCTAATAGGATTAATAAATGGGATAGTTTTGACTGTGTTGAAAGCTTGGTCTGCAAAGTATTGGTCAAACAAGGTCAACGTCCATTGGATACTATGACATATGTCATATGTTACCCCATAACGTGATAACTAAGCATAACAGATGGTGAAAACTATTGCTTTTTAAAACCCTATTAGCTCAACATGTAATTTGCATCAGTTTTCACCAAAATTGGAGCAACTTTAACCTTTGACCCCTACACAAACTGAAATTGACCTTTGTCACCATTTCTGCTGTTTTTACCCCTTAACTCCATAACATTCAGTCATAGATAGTCCAAACTATACCTTTTGGGAATCTTTATGATCAGACAAATAATATGGTAAATAATATTGTTTTGTTGAGTTGTGGGGGGGGGTGCACCAGGGCCCCTGGTGGTCCATGACCTATTTACACAATAGTGTAAATGCTAAAATGAATATTAGAAAATTTACAGGTGTTGGTAAAGAAATTTCTTTGCAGTATGTCATCATTTTCTTTAGCTGCATAGTGTGGGGAAATAGTTTGGAGAATAAAACCGGATGAGCTCTGTGTCATTGACGCTCTGGTTTATAACAATGTTGGCTTTGTGAAATTGCTAATGACAGTAGTAATGTAATGTAATGTAGTAATGTAGTACTCACATTCTCCCCTGTGCAGTCTATAACATGTCTTTTCCAACACCCTCTTTTCTCCTAGACTGTGTCGTCACAGAATATTTTGAATCACCATATAAAAATAAAGCATAACTTACTTACTCTATTGTATTTTAAGAAGTTGAGTTCTGCATTCATGTTACAGTTCTACATCTCCAAATTAAACCTGTGCATCATCATGTGCATCACGTGTGTCATCAGATCGTGCACGAAGCAGCATGGTGTCAACAGAGAGTGCTTCCTCCACTTACGAGGAGCTGGCTCGCGCTTACGAGCACGCCAAGATGGAAGAGCAGCTCCGCCACGCCAAGTTCACCATCACAGAGTGCTTCATCTCCGACACTTCGTCCGAACAGATGACAGCAGGGACCAACGATTACACCGACAGCCTGACCTCCAGTACGCCATCTGAGTCGGGCATCTGCCGCTTTACCGCCTCGCCGCCCAAACCTCAGGATGTCAGCCGGGTCATGAACATGGCTGTTCCCAAAGCGCACAGACCGGGTGAGGACATGGAGTGTAGCACAGAAAACACAGACAACACTCAGGTGTTTTTCTGTAATCATTCAGCCACGTCTCCGTCTTTTATAGTCGAAAATCTATAATCTAGCTTTTCACCTACACAAAACCAGTGTAATGTCTCTTTGGAATAATAGTTGTAGTAGTGAGTGACAAACAGATCATCATAGAATCTCCCGTACAATAATGAGAAAAAATATTTATTTTATATTCTCGGGAGGGAAAAAGAGTCACAACACATCAAACAATTTCCTCCCAACTTAAAAATGTGTTTTTCTTATGGTTGTGACATTTTGAGATTCCGCTGATGAAGGGATGACATTTTTTCTTCCACTTGTCTCAGATTTGAATGAGCTGCTAGAACAAAGGGAGATAATCTGCAAAACTAAAAACTGAAATAAATCTATTTCATATGGACATAAAAGGTGTGACCGCCACTGAGGCTATGAAGGAAACAAAAAGTCCTGGACGAGCCCCCAATTTATGTTACAGTTACTTACTAACAGTCCGAGGGACAGAAAGGGGAAAGGGTAACGTCAAACACTGAGCGTGTTTGATGCTGTTAGCGTTACCGCATGTGCTAAAACAAGCTTTGATGTTAAACATGGTTAGCATGATCATATGCTAACCAGGGTTAGCTTTTCTTTTGGGACGGCCCATCAAGTCAAACGTGCCGTGTCAACATCCAACTGAGTCCATAGGTTTACATACACCTTGGCTTAAACCTTTCAAACTCAATTTCCCACAACTCCACACATTTCATGTTCTCAAACAGCTCACAAGAGTCAATTAGAGCATCAGTTTTATTTCTATAAGATTTTATTTAAAAATATTGAGAGACAGATTTATTTTTACTTATTTTTAGTTGTATTTGCTTCATGACATTTTCAGTGGATCAATAGTTTACATACAAACAGAGTTTATTATTGTCTTTATAGTTGCTTAATTTGAATTAAATGGTTAGGATAGCCTTCCACAAGCTTGTTGCAGTATTTTAGTGTGATTTTAGCCCATTTATATTTTTGTGGTTTTTTTTGGTTTTTTAGTTCAGTCCATAAATTTTCAGTAGGATTTGGGTCAGGTCTTTTGGATGGCCACTCCACCATGTTTACTTGGTTGTCTGAAAGCCATTGTGGCATAACTTTGAAGATATATTTGGGATCATCCTGTTGATGGCGCAGTTGTGACCAAGCTTTAGCTTTCTGGTTGATGTCTTGAGCTGTTAGCGAATTGGAGAATTTCCAATGATGTTCAAACTTCATGACGCAATTTATTTTATGATTTATTGTAGGGGGTGAACCAGTCCGTTTCACAGTGAAACACTCTCATAACATTATGCTGTCCCATAGCCTTAATTCTTTTTTATTTCCAAGGTGCTTAAACACAAAAAGGCACTCATTTTATAGGTAGCTTTTTAATCGAGCCACCAGTGTCCCAATTAACCCCTAAATATGCCAATTAGTCATTCATATGTTTTAAAAATTAATTTAACCAATTTTGAAAATTTTCGCAAATCTTTCATACTGTTTATAGAGATGGCCAATTTGGTGTATGTTAAAGTGCCTGTAAAGTGAAGTCCAATCTGTGTTTTGAATTTGTCAAACCACAGAAAAACATGTTATTAACCACCTAGCTGAATTTTAATGATTAAAAATATTGCCAAGTATATAAAATTAGGTTTCAAAAGCATGTAAAAATCAGCACCATTCTCTGCTCTCAGACTGTGGGGGTGTCTCGGCTGAAGTCACCGAAACTACACCCAATTGTGTGGGGAGGGTGCAAGTTTTTTTTGTTTGTTTAAAAAAAAAAAAAAGGTTTATTGAACAACATGGAACATACCTTCCATACAAACCTTCAAACAAACTTTCCATAGTAGACTACAATACACCATTTCAAAGGAAACAAAAGAAATAAAACAAACAGGGGCATTAGTATAACCATTGTCTGACAAGACTCAAAGTTTGAGCGAGATGATGAAAGATTCTGCTGCTTCTTCTTCTTGTTCTTATTTAAGGGCAGTTGGCAACCAGCGTAAAAGGTGCATTACCGCCACCTACTGCTCTGGATCAGAGATTCAAATCAGCTCCAGCTTTATATAGGCGTATGCAAATGAAACCGCAGTGCGTAATGCGGTTCGATTTAAGTCACCACCCAAAAAATCATGACGTCAACAGTGGTGAAACACAGAAATCTAGTCTAACTCCAAAAAAAAATACACATGATTCAGCACATTTTAACATATGATCAGCAAAGCATTTCTAACATGTATTATGTGCTTTGAAGCAAACCTCTGAATTTGCTTTACAGGCACTTTAGCCTTTGACCCACTGAAAGTTTGTCAGTGGAAAAAAATTAATTAAATTTACCTTGTAACTTTTAATTTTGTGTAACTTTAAATAGAAATAGCATTAGCCATTCCAATTGATTTAACATGCATTTTGATTAGTAATGTAAAATGTGTGACATTAACAAAAAATATTTGTTTTTAGCTAAGGTGTATGTAAAGTTGTGGCCTCAACTCTCACAATGTGTGGTATAAAACAGCAATCCTCTGCATATCCATGAATCCAGTAGTTTCCAGAAAATGTTCATCCCTGTGACACCACACATCCCAAACAAGGAAACTGATGCAATCCTTCTGACAGAACAACAGGCATGCCCTTTATTTCTTAAAGAAAACTTTTTTGCAGTCAAACTAAAAAGTTGGCAAACTCTACGAACCCTCTGTTTTAGACGCCTCTCATTGAGTGTGTGCATTTTCAGGAAGGTAGCAGTGTGCTGTGAACTCTCAGGTTGTAGTCTTACCTTACATGACCCTGTGCTTTGCCTGCACGGCCTGCAGATCAGTTGGCAGGACTGGCACAACGTGCTGGCCATTTACTGACCACACACAGAGCCAAAGACATTGAAACAAGCAGATGCTTTTCTCCCTGACGTGTTTTCAGCTCCTCCATCATCCCACCTGTTGTCATATTACAGTGAGTCTGGGGCCACCCGTAGTTAGCATTGTTGGAGGTATCTTGTTGCCCGAATGTAGGTCTGCCTGTATGCTGTCCCAACATCCTGAGCCTGACCGGACAAGAGATCTGCTCCTCACGTTTCAGATCTCATTATCTTTTGAGCATTTGTACACAGGACAGCAGACTCTTTTCACTATTTCAAGAGGGTGAGAGGGCAGCTAAAGGCTAACTGTCAATCTAATCTGAAGCCATTGTCGCTGTAGTGCAAAACGGCACTTTAATGCCACATTGGAGACCAATCAGTGTAATACCAGCCTATTAGTCTTTCAGGTTGATGCGACATCGCTGAATACCCGACACTGGTGTCAGTTATACCAAACAATCTGTGTGGCCTCTACAGTTTGTGAATCGTTCACCTTTTGGAATTGTGCTTTGATGTTCCACAAAGAAGAGCACTCATATATAGTCTCCTCTGAAAGTTTTGGAATGGTAAGGCCAATGAATTTGTTTTTGCTAAACACTGAAGGTATTTGGATTTGAGAACAAAAGTTGAATATGACAAGAACAGCTACAATTACAGCTTTCATTTCTTGGTGTTTACATCTACAGTAGATGTGTTAATCAACGTAGAACATAAATTATATTTTGTCCGACTATTCAGTTTTTAGGCAAACAAAAAATATTGGAACATTTGACTGACAAGCCTTTCTTGTTACCCGGGTGAGTCCTGTTAAATTAAATTTTGACAATACTGTTAATGTTTACTCTTGGTTTAAATCTTAGATTTCATCTGTGAATTGTTGTTAAAAGGAATAAAAAAAAAACTCAGCCAGAGAACTGTTTATGGGAGTAAAGCAAGTCATCTTGAAGCTGAGAAAAGAGAGAAAATCAGTCAGATGTATTGCACAAACACTGGGCATAGCCAAAACAACAATTTCGAATGTTCTGAAAATGAATTGGTGTGCTTGGCAACAGACATCAAATGGGGTACGGGTCATTATTCCGAAGGTCCATTGGTCCAAAAATTAGGGTTAGAGTTAGGGTTAGTTAGTTACTTTTAAGGGTTAGGGTTAATAATTATAATAAATTTTTGGGTTTTGAGGGCTTGCCCCCCCCAATTTTATAAATAAAATCCTTACTTGTTGGGTATTTTATAAATATAAACCATATTTCTACCTATAGGACAGGTCCCTTAAAAGTAACTATTTTGCTCCATTTTACTAAGTTTGAACTGCAAATAACCATTTTTTAACAATTTTCACACCAATGGGCCTTCGGATCAATGGGCCTTCGGCATATTGACTAGTCACCCATCATACCTGCACCCCTGTAACACATCATAGCCCCCAAGGGTGGTGGTGCAGGGCTGCTGAAGTTGGTGGATGAGCTGGGACGGTACTACACTGGGTCCTACTGCACTGCAAGGTGTATTTGAATATTTTAAAAGCTTGGAAAAATATAACAAAAGAACAAGTCAAAACTTTGATGATGCCGATGAGTCATGGGTTGAATGCCATTATTGTAAGTACTAAGTGATATGGAACCAAATATTTACTTCAAGATTTATCTGTTACAAAATTTTTCCTCAACAATTTGGATGGTCTAATGCTATGTTCTGTGTTGTTTAACACATCTAAATGTGAATACAAGGAAATAAAATGAAATTTTAAACCTTTGGAGGATCCTTGTATACTGCTGGCATGACTGCCAAATGAGCGGCTACTTAGTGAGACTCAGATGAGGAGTATCACTAGCTGTACATTGTCAGGGAGCGTCAGCTACGACATTTGGCCGTATGGCACATTTCTCTGGGCATGATCCAGCACACAGGTGCCTCAGTGTTGAGGAACCCAGCTGCTGGATAAGGTCAAGGAGATATTCACATTTCACTGGGCTGCAGCAGCTACATGGTTAATTTTGATAGGTGAAGGTGGACTGATTGTCTGCCTGGGTGGTCGCGATCCAGCACCTGGGGAGGTTCCGTGGTGTGGTGGATCCGGATGTGACAACATGCTGCACCATGCTCCCAGCCCAAACTAGACTTGACTTGATCTCAAACATAAATGTCTTCAGAAAATATTTAAAAAAGGCACGGTGGTATTGCTTCACAGTGAGAAGGTCCTGGGTTCAAATTTGACCTGGTCCTTTCTGTGTGGAGTTTGCATGTTCTACCTGTGTTTGTGTGGGTTTCCTGCAGGTGCTTCAGCCTCCTCCAACTTCCAGAGACATGCAGGTTAGGTGAATTGGTGACTCTAAATTGACCGTAGGTGAGAGTTTGATTGAGTTTGTCTGTATGTGTGTTGGCCCTGCGATAGACTGACCAGTGTAAAGTGAGGGGCAGATGGATTTACATATATTACATTAATCACAAAATCTTAAGCCATTCTTACATAAAGGCTTAAACTCTCAAGCTTTTGTAAAGTGCTGTTCTGACCAATGCTCAGCCGTACTTTAAGGATTTGTTTCAACACAGCAGTTATTTCTTTTAAACCATATTTTAAATATTTCTTAGGAATGGAAAAATGTTGAAACATTGTAGTACTTTGTCCTTCACAAATGTTGGGATTCAGTTAAAATAGTTTTATATGAAAAGCTGTTTTTAAAAATCAGAGATTGCACCAGGTAATATTTATGTCTCACACACACACACGCACGTGTGTGTGTGTGTGCGCGTGTATGGAAAAAGACCCAACTGATACTGACAGAAAAAAGCTGCTGCCAGGGGATAATAAATTATAATAATCAATACTTTGTTCAGATAAGTGGATGCTTTGAGGATCTTTATGAAACCCGATTGTGCTCAAATTCGAACTCATCTGAGATGCAGTTGTTTAGGATGTCCAGTTCGAATTTGATGAAAATTCAGTACATTTTTTTCAAGTTATCGTGGGCACAAGCAATGTGACTGATGCACAGAACTGCAGTTACACGCATGGATGAAGTGCATTTCTGTATCCTCCTTGTGGCCTTATGGCCAGCGAGAGATAAAAATTAATGCTGAGGCAGGTTGCTATCTGAATTATTACCCCCTTACTGTTAATTATATGAGCAACCAGTGGCTTTACACTGTCATAATCTATGTTTCAATTGGGAGTTGTTCACGCTGACCTGACAGAACTGTTATGAGTGTTTTATTATTTGTCTTCAGGGGCAAATCCACTGAGTGAACATCTAAGTGTGCCACAGTCAGGCTGTAACTCTGTCGTGCACATGTGCATCCCAGAACATCCTTCTTATTGAGCCTAAAATCTATTTTCTAAGGTCACATGTTGCACTGAATCTGCAGAGACAGACTCAGCTGTGCTGGAATTAACTAGTTAGCCTTAAGTATGGACACAGCATACTGAATATGTGTAGGTGGTGTGCATGTGAGTGTGCTCGTACGTAAGAGAAAGAAAGTGTTGAAGTGGTTTTAACCATATATTTAAGTGGACACTCATGTCTGACATCTAAAAAAATGAATGTTCCATAAGTTAAAATATATTACACAGGCAACCTCAGCTCATCAAGTGCTGAATTTTTGCTACATCTGGCAACCAAACCTGTTTGTCATGGCCTAATTTGCTGAGTTATTAATGTAATTTAATCTGAAAAAAGTTAGACATTTACAATTAGTAATAAAGACTGAATCAAGACCCCTTGGTCACATCGTATATTTGTTGTGTCAAAATGTGTTTTAGCACTCAGTTACGTAATCAAATCTGTGGTTATGGCCCATTCACACTGACAATTGGTCCGGCGTTTGCTGACCGAGAGCGAAAAGTTGATTGACGTCGACCAGAGCCAGGGTCCGCCAGACCCCGCGGAGGCTGGGTTGATGTTGGTCGGGCAGCGCTGGTGTTCGTCGTGGTCCCGGAAAAAATTTCAACATGCTTGAAATCTTCGACGTTCATGCTGGAATGCCAGCGGGAGCTGGGCTCCGCTGCCACTGCGTCAGCTTGAGGTCCTTGAGGTGGCGGGTGACAAGGTCGCAGAGTTGCGTCGAGTTTGTCTGGGCTGCGTTGTGTGGTGTCTTAGCTGTTGGGCCGGCGATTGACTCCGCCGGGCTGCGCTGCTGCTCCACGAAGTGCACAGCCGGTGCGCCGCCCTCCGACAGTGAAAGTTGAACTGTATCATGGTGGGTCGGCAGGCATCGCGCTCCGCCAGTGTGGCATCGCCTTGACTGAGCTACGTCGACCTGCGTTGAAGACAAGAAATTTAGACCCCTGGAGCAAGCCTTCTCCAGCGTTTCACAGAGATTTTTGAGAATCTGCTACGTTGGCCAGCGTCAGCCACTTCACATCATAGTGTGAATGGGCCATTAATGAGAGAGTTGAACTTTAATTAAAATATAAGTCTTTACAGGGCAGATTAGGAAAGACTGAAATTTTAATCTGTCCCAGCTCCATTTAAAATGCACTTACACTTTCATGCAGACTGTGGCATATCGAGTATATACAGCACTGTGGAAAATGTTTTTGGCACATTTACTGATTAACGATTCAGGCACATAAAAAGAATTAATGAACATTCACTGTGCCTAAACTTTTGAAAAATAATGGAAAACTTCTACCTAGTCCTCATAAATAAATACACATATAAAAATTTGTAGAATTTACATTTAAAAAGTAGTAATTGTTTTAGGTGAAAAAATATGCAGTTTTTTTCAGTGATTTATAAGGAATTTTGTTTCTATTAAAATAAGTTTTAGAATAATTTTCTTTTCATTAATCCTCAGCCCCCATCTTTGTGTTGTCATCATCAACAATTTTTTATGGGATTTGTAACTAATGAGATGATGTTTTTTTTTGTTTTTTGTTTTTAAAGAGAAATAGAACAAAATACATTTATGTCTTTTGAGGGGAATAGGACAATTTCAGAGATTTCAAATGTGACTTTCTGTTGAATCATTGATGAAGATATAAAGATATCAAATACTACATTACTGTCAATAGTCTATAGTGCTTAAACTTTTGCACAGTACTGTGTGCGTCCAAACACATTATGTGAAATAACAGTATGGACTCTAAACTTACTTTGTATTTTTCTAATTAACAACACAAGTAATTAAATAATGGCATATTTAATAGTTTGATTAGATTCTTCACAAGTACAGTTCAGCCCATATATATGGGCATATTTGACAACGTTTTCATTATTTTTGCTGCCTACAAATAATGAATATGAACGTCGCAGTGCAGATTATCAGTTACATATACACAGTGATTTAAAAACTGAAATAAATCAATCTTGTAACTATTATTTTTAAATATGATATGGACAGTAGGCATTCTAACTGACTTACCGTACATATTATTTGATAAAATGGAGTTGGGGAAAACTGAAGTTACAAAGTTTTTATCAAAGATATCTGTAAACGTTCACAAATGGAAGGAGTATGGTCCAGTGTGATAAATCTTACAGTAAACTGTCATCAAATGTGACCGTGTAGGAGATGAGGGAAGCCACCAAAACACCTATGATAACTCTGAATCTTCAATGGCTGTGATTAGAAAATGTGTTTTTAATAATGGCTTTCTATTTGCAACTCTACAGTGAAACAGTGACAAGTGAAAAAAACAGGCACTTTTTTAAATGACAACAATATATATTTTTTTCATTACTTCAAAGTGTCAGTTAACAGTTGGATAATTACTATGACTTGGATAGAGTTTTTGTTTGTTACGTAAGCCAAGGAGGTTGTGTTTTCATCGGCGTGGGTTTGTTGGTTGGTTTGTTTATTTGTCTGTGAACAGTTTCCTGCCTACGGTTTTTGAGAGATCAACATGAATTTTTTATGATGGGTAGATGATCACCCAAGGATATTCCCATTAAATTTGGGTAAGAATCTATACACTGATGATGTCACAAAAAAATTATCAAAAATTCAAAAAATTCCTATCTCTTATAATGGGCGAAACTTTAAAAAAAAAATCATATTTCTGCCAAAACTCTTTGGATTGGTATGTATATTTCTTCATGTTCACTAATTGATTTCACAGGTGACAAATGTTAAAACCTTGGTGGAGGTCTGTGCTCTCTGAGTGCTTGTTTGTTTGTTTGTTTGTTTTTAATAGTGCCTGGCTGAGTAAACGGTAGAGCATGTACTCTCAAAGATCTGAATTGAACTGATTGGATGAAACCTTTGAACCTGTTTCCGTTGTCATCCAGGTGGAGAGCTGGTCCACCTGCCGCCCTACCTCCGTATGGACTTCCTGTTGAACCGTGGTGTGCCACTCGCAGTTAGAGGTGGAGGCGTCAGCAGCAGCAGTGGCAGCAGCAGCAGTGGAGGAGGAGGAGGAGGTGGTGGAGGGGGTGGCAGTGGAGGTGCAGCAGGAGGAGGAGGTGGTGTTGGTGCTACAGGTGAAACCAGAGGGGGAGGAGCTATGGGTCAGACCTGCCTGGAGCCCCAGAGGAGCCGCACACTGAAGAGGCCCCCTCCCATGGAGCCCACCCCTATGGAAGTGCCCTCACCCAGGGAGGTGCAGCAGTGGCAGCCAGGAACTGCCTCCACCCTCCCCCACAGGGATGCCCGGGAGCGGGGAGAGGCCCGGGGCGAGGTCCGGGCTGAGGTCTCCTCCACGGGTGACCTGGCCCAAGCACAGGCTGCCAAGCTCAGCACCTCCCAGGAGTCTCTGCTGGACTCCAGAGGACACCTGAAACAGAGCAACAACCCCTATGCTAAGTCGTACACTCTGGTATAACAGCGGGACACACAGCGGACTGCTGGAGACGCTGCAGGAGCACACGACAGGCCATGGCTGCTTCTCCACAACAGAAATTGTTGTATATAGAGCCGTTTCCGACATGCGTCTGAAGTGGATGCTTTTATTTGAGTCAATCTTTCTTTCACTCTTTTCTTTCTTTCGCTCTTCTCTGTTGCTTTCACACTTTTCATTCTCTCCCATTTTGCGCCTCTTCGGACAAATTTTCTCTCGCAGTTATTTTCTACTTGAGTATTCTTTTATTCTAAAGTGACAACATATAAGGATTGCCAAAATGATTTATTTAAAATTTGAGAAAGAGGGAAAAAATGCTATTGAATTTATATCAAGAGCAGTAATAATCATTATGATTACTATTAATATTATTGTATAAAAAGAGAAACTTATCTAAAAGGAGAGGTGGAGCACACAGCAAGAGAACATCGCTTTCTTAATTTATTTTTATTTTACTGTGGCAGTGTGATGAAATGTGTGATTGGGTAACTAAGGGATTTATAGCACTATGAAGAGCCAATAGGGGAGAAGAAGAATGAAGCGCCAATACTGACTAATTGTAATGTTTTTCATCCTTCCTGATGACTGCATGGCGACTGAACAAATGACAATTACTAGGAATGGCTGGAAATCCAAAAAGAGAATTTGTCACACTATGAAATTATACAATGTGAATATATATAAAGAGATCACTTTTATTTGTGGATATTACGGGGAAAATGATTTGGTTAATAAAGTCCTTAGTCATGTTTGCACACCTCTGACTCCCTCATTGGTTTTTGTTTCTCTTTTTCTGCTATTTCTGCTCTCTCATTTGTCCCACTTCCTGTCTTCTTCTTTCGGCTGCTCCCGTTAGGGGTCGCCACAGCAGATCATCCGTCTCCATCTCACCCTGTCCTCTGCATCTTCCTCTGTCACACCAACAACCTGCATGTCCTCCCTCACTACATCCATAAACCTCCTCTTTGGCCTCCCTCTTGTCCTCCTGCCTGGTGGCTCCATCCTCACCATCCTTCTCCCTATATACGCTGGGTCCCTCCTCTGCACATA
>OMMV01226789.1:0-10175 GCA_900302635.1 Chatrabus melanurus | reverse complement strand
TATATGTCTATACGAATAAATTCAATCAATCAAAAAAACCACCCCAACTGGCTCCTTTCGATACGAAGAAGCAGCGGCTCTACTCTGAGTCCCTCCCGGATAATCGAGCTTCTCACCCTGTCCCTGAGTGTAAGCCCAGAAACCCAACGGAGGAACCTCATTCCCGCCGCTTGTATCTGCGACCTTGTTCTTTCGGTCATTACCCAAAGCTCATGACCATAGGTGAGGATAGGAGCGTAAATCGAGCTGAGATCTAATAGAGTTCACTGGTTTGTGGTCCACTTTGACACCATAAGAGTTGAATATCCTGCTTCGGGTCTCAGATGTACCCTTGATGTATGGGAGTGCCATTGGTGGTATATTAGATTTCTCCGTGCCTTTGTTGTTGGTGTTCTTCTCTTGACTCTTTTTGCTGTCTGGAATGTTCATGGACCATGGAGTGTAGCCATTTGCCTTGAGAGCTTGTTTGACATGTTTCTCTTTCTTCTTGTCATCCTAAGTGTCATCCAGAGTGTAGGAGGCATAAAGACCAAGGGTGCAAGCCTAAGATGAACACCTGTGATCTCCGATCCCACAGATGGCACTGCATCAAGAACCGTCATTCATCAATAGCTGATATAACCACATGGGCAAGGGATTAATGTGGGAAAACTTTGTCAAGCACAACAATATGGAGTTACACTCACAAATGCCACTTAAAACTTTATTGTACAAAAAGGAAGCCTTATCTTAACCTTAACCTTGTGTTAACCAGAAGCAGTGTTGACTTCTCTGGGCTCAGAGGCATCTGGGTTGGACCATCACACAGTGAAAACGTATATTGTGGTCAGATGAATTAGTACTCCAGATCTTTTAGTTTTTCTTTTCAAGATCTTCTGTCATGGCACGGGCTTGTGTCAGTGCCCTTGGCAAAGGTAATTTACACTTCTGTGATGGCAGCATTAATGCAGAGAAGTACATTGAGATTTCAGAGCAACATATGCTGCATTCCAGACAATGTCTTTTCCAGGGACATCCATGCATTTTTCAACAAGACAATGCAAAACCACATTCTGCACAAATTAAAAAGACATGGCTGTGGAAGAAGAGAGGTCTGGTACTGGACTGGCCTGCCTGTAGCCCTGACCTGTTCCCAATGGAGAATGAGTGGAGAATTTTGAAACAAGAATGTACAGATGACGACCCCATACTGTTGCACACCCACTGATGCTGGTGAGAATTTTTTTTTTTGGACAAAACATTTTTCACTGGTGTCCCGTTTGTGCAGATGTGCCACACAACAATAAGCGAACCAGGTGCAAAGTAAGCGAGAGGGTCTGGATTTTTTTTCCTTTCTTCTCTTTTAAAATATATAAATGGTGCATTTTGATGATCATTTTTATACCTGAAAAAAGACACTAAATAATCCATGAACAGTATTCATTCATTTTCTATACCCACTTTTTCCAATTAAGGGCCATGGCCCCCTATGACCCTTAATTGGGGGGGCACTGGAGCCTATCCCAGCAGTGGTCATTGGATGAGAGATGGGGTACACTCTGGACAGGCCGCCAGTCCATCACAGGGCCACATATAGATAAACACATTCACACTCTCACACATATGGTCAATTTAGTCACTACTTCACCTAACCTGCATGTTTTTTTAACAAAGCTGGAGCTCCTGGAGAGAACCCACACCAACATGGAAGGGTTTATTGTACGACTGTTGTGTTGTACTGCCTTAGGTTTATCCAAGTGCACTGACTAAATTGGCTGGTGAGTGTCTGTGTAAACAGACTTTTAATGAATTAAAATCATTTTCAGCTGATTAATTTTCACTCCGTTTAGCATTTCTAATGTGCTTCTGCTTTTTGAAGATCACTGTGGTCAGTACTGATCACTCACACGCAGTGAGTGCAAATCTCACATTCACCTAACCAATACAGCTGATACCGATATGTTTGTGAAAGGCTCATATCGGCCGATATATCAGTTGGGCTCTAATGTCCTGTTTTGTGTTAAATTCAACTGAATTTATTTATATAGCGCCAAATCATAACATAAGTCTCCCCAAGGCGCTTCACAAGGGTTCACAAAATCATGTTTAAATGACACAGAACGCAACAATTCTATCAAACCTTCCTCCAGAAGGGTGGTGGTGGTACTTCCTCCTGGACACCCTCTTTGGAAGCTGTACTAAATAAATATTAATTGCTGCACACAATTGTTTTCCTCAATGTTGGCAGGTCTGCAAAAACACCAAGTAACGGTTTGCCTGTTTACAGGATCAACAGTGATGAAAGCTTTTTTTTTTTATTGCTACACTCGGATTTAGATCAGATCTGGGAGCATGTAAAGGTGCAGCGAGTTGCTACACCAACTAGTGTATGGAAGCACCTGAATCCTGATTGGCAAACACCCAGGCAAACAAACAGTCTATCCTTATTTGTCTAAAGGAGCCACACCCAGATGATGTGTGAGCGTCCCTTTGGCCTTGTCCGGTTCCTAGGTTCCTCTGCAACTTTCACAAGGACAAACTGTAAATGTGTAAAATCAAGTGGCTCTCACCTGACTTGGTACCGAGCTGATGAACAGAGGTAGTTGGTAATGATGTTTAAAAAAAAAAAAAAAAAAATTTTAAATAAAGGGGGGGAGGCACTATCTTAAGGTAAAATGAAATACATATTTTTTAAAAATTCTTTCTGTCAGGACTGCTACCATGCTGATATTAACAGGACTGTTTGGACAGGACCTCACTCACAAAGACTTTATACAAGCTAGGAAGGACGCCGCTTCCCGAGTTTGCGAAAAACAATATTGTGTACAAATATATGCAAAAAGAAAGATTTGGAAAAAACAACTAAATCAACACAGCACTTTGAACATCAATTTATAACCAGAGATATCATGTAGACAAATTCCATTTCCTGTATTAGCTGTTTTTTGGTTCCTCTACCTGCCTCTTACCATGACATGTAAGATCCAGTACGAAAATGGAATTTGGTAAAAGTTCAGTCCTCTTCATGTTTTTCTCCCTCTCCTATTGCTCACTAGATTTTATGGTGCCTTAACTGGCCGACTGCAGCAGCTGCTCACAGTACTTGGCAGCAGGCCTTATTCTTTTCTTTGCAGACTTGTAGCGCCGCCCTTGTGGCCATCTCAAACATCCCACACACCGTCTTTGGTGTTGGCAGAGCACACCAAGCAGCCAAAAGCGCTGATCTGGGTTGCCATGTTTCTGCCTTCTTCTTGCTCCATCGGCTCCTGCTTCACCATGGCGAGCTCTCTGTGCTCATCATTCCTCAGGTCCTTCCTGTTCCTCACCAGGATGACTGGAACATTGGGACAGAAGTGTTTCACCTCAGGCGTCCACTTCTCTGGAATATTTTCTAAACAGTCAGGGCTGTCCATGGAGAAGCACATGAGGATAACATCTGTGCCCGGGCACGACAGCGGCCTCAACCTGTCATAATCCTCTTGACCAGCAGTGTCCCACAGCACCAACTCCACCTGGTTTCTGTCAATCTTGAGTATCAGCGATGTAATTCTCAAGCACCGTCGACCAGGAAACTGGTCTTTATTGAAAACAATGAGGAGACATGTTTTTCTACAAGCTCCATCCCCAACAATCACCAGGTTCTTTCAAACGGCTGCCATCTGCCATCCATCAAGTGAGGCGCGTTTTACGAATGTTACTCCCCGTTTGCTCTTCCTCTGGTTGGTAAGACAGTCGCACTCAGTCGCTTCTCTGTGGCAGTATCCACACTTCGTTCTCAGTCTGGGATTTCTTTTATGTTTCCAGCTTGGATTGTCGTAGTATTCTCCGTTCTAGGTTTTTGTTCCGTTTCTAATTAATGTGTATCCGGTTCTGGTTCTATTCCTAGTGTGTATTTAGTTCCAGTTTTGTTTCTGTGTTTTTGTAGTTTAGATTATTCTGTGTTCAGTTCTTCTTTTTATTATTATTCCTTCGGTGTGGTCAGTGCTCATTTCATTGAGCTCTCTGCATTCGCGGTTATTTTTCCCGTTTAATTCTGTGTTCATTTAGTATTTATCTGTTTCAGGTTTTATTCTATTCTGTTTGTTTGGTTCACTTCCTGGTTTAGTTTGACATCGTCCTGATTCTTTGGCTTTCTTCCTGTTTGCCCTCACGCCTGTGTTTATTTAGCTGAATGGGCTCACCTGTCTCCCATTTGTAATCATCTCCCAGTTTATTTAAATCCTCGAGTTTCATTCGGTCCCGGCCAGAACGTCGTTCTTCCAAAACTCTCCTGTATTTTCTACCCTTTCTCGAGTTTGACTTCTTGTTGCCGGACCTTATTTCCCTTCATGTTTTTGAGAGTTTATTTCCTGTTTAATGGACACTGTTGCTTGGCTTGGTTAATCACTGTGTTTCATCCACCTGCCCCTCCCCTCATGGACACCGTTGCCAGATTGGACTGCTTATATGTGTTCCGACCTCTGCTCCGTCCCTGGTTTGTGAAAATGAAGACCATGTTTTACCCAAGCCTGTCTGTATCTCTGCATCAGGGTCTCCAGCTGTGTTCAAATGTGACAATCTGAAAATGGCTTTACAGCAAGTTATATCTGTGAGAAAAGTGACCAACGGGTGTTTGACTCGTGTGCAGCAAACAGGGGAAAAACAAAAAACACTGAGCCTTCGTCCCTCCCGTGTTAAAGACAAAAAGGCAGAAAACACCAGACATTTATCATTCTTCACCATACGTGTAAAGTGAAATTTTTTTTACATCTTTAACATGCATGTTTAATTAATGATCGTTAATGGTTAAACGAGGGCACAGCGCAAAGGCCGCTGTTCACACAACAGAATCACAGCTTAGATCATACAGCACCAGTCAAAGGTTTGGACACACCGTCTCATTCAATATGTTTCCTTTATTTTTTATTACTTTCTACATTATAGATTAATACTGAAGACATCAAAACTATGAAGGAACACATATATGGAATTATGTAGTCAACAAAAAAGTTAAACAAACCAGAATATGTTTTATGTATATTTTAGATTTTTCAAAGTGTCCACCTTTTGCTTCGATGACAGCTTTGCTTGCTCTTGCCACTCTCTGTCAGCTTCATGAGGTCGTCACCTGGAAGGTTTTCAATTAACAGCTGTGCCTCGCCAAGAGTTAATTTGTGGAATTTCTTGCCTTCTTAATGTGTTTGAGACCATCAGTGGAATTTAAAATATAAAACAAATATAAAACATATTCTAGTTTAACACTTTTTTGTTTACGACAATTCCATATATGTGTATGTGTTCCTTCATAGTTTTGATGTCTTGGGTATTAATCTCCAATGTAGAAACAAAAATTAAGAAAAACCATTGAATGAGAAGGTGTGTCCAAACCTTTGACTGGTACTGTATATCATTGATTATGTTTTCATGAGAAAATTACTTTATAGGCAGATAAGGAAAGTATTTAACAGGTATTTGATGCACGTGTGGAGCACAGCAGAGCGGGGGGAGGGGGGTGGTCTCCCAGGCCTGTATTATTAAAGGGGAAAGCACTGAATGCAGAGGCTTTTTCGACACACTGACGGGCACCACAGCCTCATAACAGCACAGCGGCATCTTCTGCACAATGGACTTGAATTGTGACAAAATAAAAAGAAAATTGAGGAATTGATGGTTACATCAAACACCAAAAAAAGCAGATGAATTTCAGCCCAGGGAAATTTATGCTATACTAACAGGCTTCTTCTTCTGGGCTGTTTCCATGCTGCACTTTCTGATCCTGTCTGTGGTGCCGCCCTTAAGGCCCTTTAACACACTGATGATTGCCCCGGCGTTTGCCGACGGAGAGTGAAAATTTGATTGACATGGACCAGCGCTGGGGTCCGCCAAACTCAGCGGGGGTGGGGTCAACGTCGGTCAGGAGGCGCTGGTGTTCATCGTGGACTCAGAAAATTTTTCAGCGCTTAAAATCTTTGACGTTGATGCCAAAACGCTGGTTGAATTGAGCCCCGCTGCCACTAGAGCACCGCCGGTAGTGCGACATTACTGCTCTGTGCGCCTCCACCCGCACCCTTTAACCTGTATCTCATTGAGACGACTGTGACACTGAATTTTTAGACAACTGCTAGACGAATTTGAAGTTTTTGGCAAACCAGGCGTGTGATTTCAGACTGGTTTACCACTCTTTCTACTGACCACTGTGGAGCGACTGGCCAATATTTATTATTATTGCGCTCCTCTCTGTGTGTATGACTCCCATTTTCTCTCGTGCGCGCACTCACAGCGTTGTTATTGCACATATGTTAGGGAGATATTTATTGTATTGCGTAATTATTGACTTGCAACTAATGGAATATTCATTGATTTGTGTCCGGGGGAAGTTAAAGAAACGTCCATGATGAACCCCTCCCGTTGCGTCTTTCTGTGTGTATGTGCGCACACGACTCCTCTCTCTCTCTCTCTCTCTCTGAAGTGCAGCTTTAAAAATAATAAGTAATTTTTAGGAGACGACTGAAACAGACCGGGGGTCGACTTGGTAGCGGTCTACTGAAGACTCCTTGGTGAGTAAAAAGACTAGTTAGAGAATAGTTAGAAACAAGTTTCCTTTCGCCATGACAAACTTTGTAGCTGCTGTGTCGCTGAAACACTGGTAGCAAGTGACGAAAGCGCTGAGGTGCAGCCAGGTTTGATAGGCGACGTCACATGACGTCTCAGACATTGATTGGACAGTGGGCTTCTCCTCCACTGAGTGCGGTACCAATGCAGCCGCCCTCCGACGGCAGCAGTTGAACTACATCCTGTGCAAATCAGTGGGGCGTCACCACACGTCCAGCTACACCACTGCTGGGCTACGTCCGCCTGCATTGCGGACAGGATATTCTGACCCCTGGCGCTAGCCTTCTCTGGTGTTTCACAGAGATTTTGGAGAATCTGCTTCGTCGGCCCGTGTCAGCCACACCTTTAGCGGCAAACAAAAGTTGAGCAGAGGCAACGCCGATGTGCTGCAGCACAGTCATAAAAACTTAGACTCAGTTTGAATGTAAAAAATGAATACAGACAGACTTTAAAGAAAATCAAAGTGCGTAACAATAATTTGAATTAAAGCATTCACATCATGCACATGTCAGCATGTGCATGATAACTGGGGCTGTTAGGCAATATAAAAAATCTACTTCATTACATGCTTTGTGATTGATTAATCTAAATTAATCACACATAGAAATTTTGGACGTGCACAGAGCAGACTGAGCCGGACAGCACTAACTAGATTCACATAGTCCACATAAACACCCAATAACAACGTCAGGCTGTTTTCTTTCTCGGGTCTCTGTGTGCATTTGGCAATTCAGCACAGAAACATATCATGTGCACATGAACTCATCAAACATGGCAAAAAGATCTTTTTCACACACAGTAAATTTTTTTGCCCACAGCACCAGCTCCTCGTCCTCTGCACAGATAAAGGTGCACATCGTAATGTGTGTGCGCTGTGATCTCAAGTGCATTTGTGTGTTATGTTAATACAGTACTGCGTTACAGCGATGAGGCACGAGTGCGGCGTATCATCATGTAGTGAGTGGTCAGCTTAAGTCAGGAGTGCTCAGCCAATCAAGAGCTAGGAAAAAACAAACCTGACTAATCAGCTGTGGTGACTTCAAGTAAGTTCTTTCAGCTTCTCCGCTGTTGCTCAGGGTCGGCACAGCAATTCCAGTATGGATCTGCATGTTCGTTTGGCACAAGTTTTACACCGGACCTGCACTAGGTTTACTTTATGAATTTATATTTTAGTTACAGTGTGATTGTGTGGACACATACCCGACACAAAGCAAACACCACATCGTTTTGTTATCCTTAATAACAAAGACAGCCTGCTCGTAACCATCAGAGTGTGGCGCAACTAAAGACGGGATTAGACACGTTTGAAGTTACAGGATGAAGTTCCCCATCGCTGGAACCCGTCCCACTCCGTTCGTCTTCCTCATTAAGCAAAGCAAAGACATTCAAGGTTACTCTAATTTTCTCGTTGCCGGATGCCCTTCCTGACGCAACTCCACATTACATGGAAAACATGCAGGCCATGTGATCTCCAGGAGCATGGTCTCCGAGCCCTGGCTGCATTTAGAAGTCACACAGCATGAGCATCTTTCAGCAGTAAACTGGATTTCTTACCCTCTCTAGCAGGCTCATCTCCTGGAAATCGGGGCTGGTGTTGGCCAGACGTTGCAGCGTGTGTGTCAGGTCGTAGTCAGTGGAAAAATAGAAGCCATCTGTCATCAGCACATTATTAATCATGGACAAGAAGGTCTTGTTATCCTGAGACTGGAAGAGGACAGGAAAGAGTATTTTAGTTCTCAGAAAAATTTGCTAAATTACTTTAAGCACTGATTTTAAAAAACCCCTTCACAGTAGGTATACTAAAAAACAGCCTTTGACACTCCAACCAACATGAGTGATGAGAAACAAGGCTTCACAAACAACTTGATAGGCCTGTTTATTTTATTTTGCATGTTAAAAGATGCCAAAATTGCACAAAATAGGAGGTCCACCGGACACCGCGACGACAATATCCCCTTTCTGCTAACGTAGAGGAGGGGGATAAAAACTTAACAACAACAAAACAAAGGAGGAAAAAAGATCATACAAGGCAAGTGTGAAAGGCTGCAGTACAACTCGAGCTGGGCAATATGGCAAAAAAATATCACGATTTTTTTCCCCATATTGATCGACACCGATATTTATCACAACATATGCTGCCCGTGTGAAGAGTGTAATGACTGAAACCTGAAGAAACCAGAGGGTTTGTTATTGTGGGATGTCCCATGAAATGGACAGACCACCTAGTGGTGCTCCACCGGGGGCCCGAACCAATGTCTGTCTGTCTGTTATGACGTCCCGCCAAGTGATCTTTCTGTTCTTGAGTCATATCTAAGGAACTACTTATGACAGACACTTGAAGTTTGGCTCATATGAAAGCTTTTTGGAAGGGCTTTCATAAAATGGTAATTTGGTTGCTATGGTAACCATGGTTGCCAAGGAAAAATTCTTTATTGAATATCTCAGTTTCTACTTAAGCTAGACTTGATGTTTGGCTCATATGAAAGTTCTTTGGAAGAGCTTTCATAAAATGGTAATTTGGTTGCTATGGTAACTACGGTTGCCAGGGGAAAAATCTTTATTGAATATCTCAGGAACTGCTTATGATAGACATGATGTTTAGCTCATATGAAAGATTGTATATTGACTGAGTAATAAAAAAAGGATTCGTGTTTCTTCCACCCTGGGACATCCCACCTGCAGGGTTTACACACTGCTTCTAGTTTGGACTTTAGAATACTTCAGCAAAAAAAACGGAACAACAATGTAAACATTTAACTGTGCAAAAAAATATTTGTCTGCCTTAAAGCAATATAAATTCGCCTGCTTTGTAACTTATTAAAATATTTAAAAGCTGTGACTACAATCACAAATTTATTTTGGCAGGGCAGCAAACATCTCAAATGTTTCTAGAAGTACAGTACAGTACAGTAGAAAATGGGCATGTACCGGTACTTTTATGTGCAAGGCAAAAACTGCAGACTGACTTGCTGCGGTCATGTTGAGGCCGTGTGTGTGTCCATATAGTTTTTTGTTCATTAAAGCGGTGCGAGGGCACCAACAAAAGCTTAATCCCAGTGTTTCTTAAACACTTCTAGTGGGATTTGTGTCTATAAAAATAAACAGCTAAGAACCATCTTATAATGCATACTTCGATAAAAGCAATCACCCTCAACAGGACCAATGCATCTATCCAATCTGCTATCATGGGGTTTTTTCTCTATTGTAATGGATTTTGTGTGACAAATCAGCTGACTGTAAACAGAGAAAGCAAAAACAAGCTTCTCTTTCCAAGAGGGTGCAAACTTTTGCTCCATCCAACCGGTTTCCTGAAAAGGTTTCTGCAGTGATGACACGGCGCCTTTCTGAAAGGTTCAGAGATTTTCTACTTAAAGTGCTCAGAGCCCTGGGGTGCAGCGTTTGTCCTCTCGGCGGCCGCAAACACTCTGTTCTCATTTAGAGCAACTGAAAAAAGATGCTAGCACTCAAAAAAAGATCACTATATGGACAGTGGGAAACATAGGCTGTTAAATCTATCCATAAAGTGCAATTGTAGAAGGCTTATCACCAAAATTGACAAACCTGATCATGATTCAACAGTGTTTAATCACCCAGCCCGAACTAGA
>OMMV01226776.1:0-11938 GCA_900302635.1 Chatrabus melanurus | reverse complement strand
TTTTGTGTCACTGATAGTATGGCCATAGCAGATGGTCCCCCCTCTGAGTCTGGTCTGCTTGAGGTTTCTTCCTATACTTACAAAATATCCAGGGAGTTTTTCCTTACCACTGTTGCCATTGTGCTTGCTCAGGGGGTGGGTAAGGTTCGACCTTATCCTTGTGAAGCGCCTTGGGGCGACTATGTTGTGATTTGGCGCTATATAAATAAATTGAATTGAATAGAACATGGCAATGACCTGGCCAGTAGACTTGCAGATGCACTAACTGGTTGTGATTCTGATTTTGCCGGAATTGGCAAGACAACAGTCCTAAAGCAATTGCAAGCACTTACTGACACGATCAAGCTCGGAGATCCATCTGTTCCACCTGACGAAATCACTGTGATATATGGCCATGTTGTACAGACAAAAGCCTGACAAATCTCTGAACACCATTTGAGCAGTTCTTTTCTCATACAAAATAGCTGGCAAAAGACATGTTCCACCAAAATTGAGCACCTTACCACCAACAATGGCAGCTTTCAGACCTCATTGTGCTAGTGCCCACTATCAGACAATCCTCTGGGAAGTCTGCTGGTATGCCAGCACCTCCACCTCTAGATCCTCAAGAGTTTGGATGGGTGAAGAAGTCTAACCTGCTCCAGCCTGTATACAGTCCATAAGTCGTTGGACAGTGGCACACTTTTTATAATTTTGCGTCTGTATGCCTCCACAATGGAGTTGAAATGAAACAATCAAGATGTACTTCTAGTCTCGACTTTCAGCTTTAATTTAAGGGGTTTAACAAAAATATCACATTTACAGAGCCCATAAATAATTGGGCAAAGTAAATGTAAGGATTATTTTTAATACAAATCATCACTTTTATAGCCAGTTTCCTACACACTTGTCAGGGGATGGAAACATGAACATTTCTAAGTCACTGAATATGTCTTGGACTTCATTTACATCAATCATTAAGAAATACAATCAGTATGGTACGCTATGGGAAATATGTGTCAAGTAGGCAAATCTCAAAAACTGAGTGACCATGCTGGAAGGAGACTAGTGAGGGAAGCCACCAAGACATGGCACTGATTGAACCATTTGTCCATTATTTCATTTCCTTGTTCAGTATTAAGAGTTCTATGGTTCTTAGCTGCCATTTTGCATTATTGTTATTATAAAATGTGCAAAATGGCATTCATGAGATTAGGAAAAAGCTGGTTTAAATCGTGGAGAACTGGTTAAAACATGTGACATATAATGTACATAATTCAAACTAGTCATATTGGGAATTGGCACTATGTCGTAAAAAGCAAAAATCATGAAAAGTTCATATCTCAAGACCTACATCAGATATGGTAACGATACTGGTACCAATTGTTTGCAATACACAAGGTTATATACATGCTCCCTACATACTTGGGGTCTAAATTCAATATTTTCAACGTTATTTATAAAAAAGTGTATTTTCTGGTGGCCATTTTGGATTTTGTGCTCTAGAAAATAATGCTCAACACTTATGAACAACTTACATGTTGTAAACATGTAAGTTGTGTTGACACACATAAAAACATTTAAAACACAAACTATGTTATAATAAATAATTAAGCCTCTATTCTAATTTTCATGGGAGCACAGTGAAAATGATGCATGTCGGGAAGCAAAAATAAAGCAATTTTTCATAAAAAATTGCCTTGACCTTTACCTGAATCATGTGACCTTGACCTCCAATTGTTTTGGAAACCTCATTATTGTATTCAGCACCCTGAAAAACCGTAATATCGACACAAAGATCATCCAAATCAACATATCTTCTACCGAGATATGACACTTAGCATTTTAGTTGATGCGGATGGTGGCTTGGAAATATGCAAATTTTGACCCTGTGGGACATTTTTCTTTTCCACTGGCAACATATAAATTCTTTTCACAGATGTCCTAGGGATGCTTAAAAAGCTTTTAGAATTTAGTTACGGGGGGGGGGGACGTCCTGTGTGCGGCAAGTGTACGCAAGGTGTACTTAAAGTGGGCAAGGAATCATATGGCCTGAGCAAATACGGCCTCAAAAATAAATAATTTTTCCCATATATGGGCCGCAAATTAAATTTCAAATATGCGATGCATACGGGAAGCAAATATGTGAAAGTGTGACAGGGGCATTAGAGTGGCAGGCTTTTGAACATGTCTTCTGGTGCCAGACATGATGTTTCTTGCTGAGTTGATGGTGTGGCATGGTGACAGAGTTGATGGTGTGGTGTGGTGACAGCTATGCTGTGGAACCAGGGGTTTAGATACTAGCCGCACTTGCAGTCGCCACTATGCTGCATATATTCCTCACTACTGTTGCATGACAGTAGCACGGCAGCCGCAAGTCGTAAATTAGTCATTTTTTAATCGCTTTTCTACCACATAAATGCTGCACTTATAGCGCGCAGCAATTCTGCATTCTATTTGCATTTATTCTGTTGATTTGGGACATTTTGCTGCAAAATACTTGCACGACAGAAGCGCAACAGTCTCAAAATACTCACAAATCAAAATAAAACTTGTCTCACAAAAAAACCTGAAACAGTCGCAAGTTTTCCGCATGCGAAAAATCACAAGTGAGATATGCCCTTTAACAGGAGTAAGGTTCAGTGAATGAATGATCTTGTGCATTTATAAGTGAGTATATGGAAATCAACAAGGATTTATATATGTATACTTGCAACACATGATTAACAGGTCAAACAACATACTCAGCTCTCATAAAGTCTGCGTTCTTCAAGTGTCACATGATGTACCAGACAAACAACATATTTAAGCAATGATACACGTGTTGATCATAAAAGCAAATTTAACTTTTCAATTCGAAATTGATTTGATTAAAAAAATATGGATAATCGAATTAAATCAGGCTGGATTTATTAGTTTATCACCCAGCAGCTCTACTAGTGTTAGGATTTGTTCAACATGAAGAAGAAAGAAAATGTGTAGATGAAACGGAACGTTACAATCAGGCTTGTCGTGACAGAAGTCACATATTCCAGATCCCCATTCATCAGAGCGCTGAAGCTGCAGCACAGCCTGAGGCTGAGACTGTGTGATGACCATCGTGGCAGACATGGTGGCCACTGACGGGAGTTCACTACGTCAGAGAAAGACAGTGAGGTGTGTAAAACATCACAACAATCAGAGCTGCTCACTGCTTCACCAACAACACATCTACAAACAAACCATCAACACTGGACGTTGGTAAAGTTTTAATTTTTGCATATTGGAACTGAAAGGAAAACATGATGATGGCCCTGTAATCCAGATTATCTGATTTATTGTTAGTATAATTACAAATAAAGTGAATGGTATTGGTGTAACAGGGCAGGTCAGCACAAAAATGATCTACAGTAGTTCAGTTAAATCAATAATTAAGAAATGTAAAGTGTGTGTGTGATAAATCTGCAGAGAGTTGGCAGTTCTCAAAAAACTGAGTAACTATGCATGAAGGAGACTGGTGAGGGAAGCCACCAAGACACTCATGTTAGCTCTGAAGGATTACAACCTTTGTCTGCTGTGTGTACAATAATTTTTTTTTTTGTGTAGAGTGGTACAGAGAAAACACTGTGAAAATTAATGCAAACAAAATCTAAATGTGATTTTGCCTGAAGGCATGTGGGAGATTTTAGATTTAATTTGAGGTTTCGTCACCCACTTAAAAGCGGACATAATTAAGCACAAAAAGAAGAAGGAAATTAAGCCTGTATCTTATGTTTTCCTAATTCAACGGTTCCAATAATTTTTCTGTCACGCTCTACTTTTCAACCAATAGATAAATTCTTTACATGTCTGCCACCCAATTTGGAAACCATGGACCTAATCCAAATCTTGGTAAAATGTTCCATGACACGACCTTTTTTGTGACCAAAATTAAAATAGTGAATTTATTTCTCTGGAATCTGAGAAATTTTAGCTTAATCTCTATTTTCTTTGTGTATCCCATGCTTTCCAGCATACTTCAGAAAAAAAGGTTTTGAGTCACTACGAAAATATTAGCAAACTACTCTGCCTATATAATAAAATACACTGTTCTTATTGGTATACATCTTTAAGAAAAAAGGTGTGAGTGAGGATGTGTTTGTCTGTCTATATGTGGCCCTGCGATGGACTGGCGACCTGTCCAGGGTGCACCCCGCCTCTCGCCCAATGACTGCTGGGATAGGCTCCAGCGCCCCGTGACCCTTAATTGGATTAAGCGGGTATTGAGAATGGATCTTTAAGAACTGCCTGTTCTGATTAGAAGCTATACCCGAGGAGCACAGACGGTTTCATACCTGAGTGTGTTGACAGCTTGTAGTCAGATGTCCTGTCACAGCTGATGTCTGAGCTTTTATTTCTGTTGGATCATATGCAGCGTCAGAGAACAGAACACCTGAGTGAACAAACCGGCTCAACTGCACTCCATTTCCACCACTCTATAACTGGAGAATCAGAACACAGTGCGACTTTTGTATGTTAAAGGTGGAGTGCAACAGCTTTTTTTTTTGCTTTTTGCTTTTTTTTAAAGGGAATACCTGAAATTTCAGCTACAGTTTGCCAGAAGGCAAATGGGAGACTCCAACATAGATTCGAGCTGTTTTCTTGTATTAAAGTCCTTCCGCTACAGCATGAAGTTGTATAACTGGTGATACAACAGACAAAAGTTGCACTTTTGCGAGTCAATAACAGCCACAGAAACCTATGGCTCCTTCAGAGCTGTCATGGGTATCTTGGTGGCTTCCCTCATTGGGCCCCTTCTTGCGTGATCACTCGGTTTTTGAGAACTGCCTACTCCAGACAGATTCTCCATACTGTTTGTATTTCTTAAGCAGGGCTCCCATTGCAGATTTTTGGCCCCAATTTACATTCAGGTTCCAAAAACGGGCCCAATATATTAATCAAGCAGGCAAAAATCATGTTTCCTACTATTACTGCTGACTACAACAGAGTACAGTCAAATCTCATGACACAAGTGCCTGTGCACATGCGCCGCACAATGCTACTCCATACAGTCTATGCGGTACTCCCGCACTTATTGCCACACTTTTCCACAAAGCTAAAATGTGTCTGTTAACATCTCAAAACTGTCTTCTGTTGAAAAGCGTGAAATGTCTGAGATGGTTGGGACATGTGTGGAGGCGGGATGAAGGGTATATGTGGAGAAGGATGCTGAGGATGGAGACACCAGACTGGATGAGAAGAGGGAGATCAAAGAGGAGGTTTATGGATGTGACATCCCATCCAGGGGGAGTTGGCAGCAACAGGTCTCATGGCCTATATAGGATTTACTTCTTCTGCTTATTCTTGAATTAAAGCTCATAATCTATGCTACAAGCACATAATTTCAACTCCATTGTGGTGGTGTAGAGGCAAAATTACAAAAATTGTCACTGTACAATTACATATAGACCTGACTGTAAGTGTGGAGCAGATAAACAGCAGATCAAGTAGTTCTCTACAGATGGATTACTGGGCCAAACAGGAAGTCCGCCCCCTCCCCACCTATATCAAAGTATCTCCCCACTTGGGATACAGTATACTCCTTACTAACTGATTAACCCTCTTTAAGTATTGCAGGACCAATAGTAACACTTTAATGAGGCAGAGTGACAAAAAGAAACAAAAATACATAATGCAAATGATTTGGACCGGATATGTAAAACAAAAAAGTTTAGAATGTCTTTCAGCAGTAAACTTCATCCTTTATAGGTGTCAAGAACTACTTGGTTTAGGCCATTTCTTGGCAGACATGGAGTGTAGTAACCATATGTATGGCAGCTTGCTAAGAAGGCACATTTTAAATCAATAGACTATTTTCACATCAAAGCATCTGAGGTCTTTGGGCCCTCAAAGGTGTGTACAGCACCATTTGGCAGAGTAATCCACAGAGTATCTCGGAACAGCATTCCGAATTTAACACCATGGCAGGCATGCAGCTGGTGTTTTACGTGACATTGGTGGTATAGTCTGGAAAGGTGAGATGTTTTTTTTTGCCACCATATAGCAGAGGTGATGTGCAGGAAGCTTTGCTTGCCCAGCCAGAAATTCAGGAAAAAGTGGGCCCTGAAAATGAAGAGCCAGGACATCTCTCCTTCCTTGACTTTGGGGCGCAGGGTTCGGGTGACCTCTGTCGATAAGGCGCTCCTCAACCATGGTAAGACTATCCTTCAGAAGATGGGTGACAAAGTCAGTCAGCTGTGGACCCTCCAGATTTCCCAGCACCAACAAGTTGAATATTATTCCTCCTAGCCTGTCTCTCCGAATCTTCACATCTGTCCGTCAGCACTTTCACCTGGGCTGTCAGCTTGGTCTCAGTGGATTCCAAATCAGTTAGTTGGTTTCTGTGGTCCGTATGTGTGCACTCCAGCTCACTAATGGTCTGGTTGTGGTTGTTAACTTTCTGTTGTAATGGCTCAGTCATGTTTTTCATTTTGTTTCTGACTGAAGCGATCTCACCTTGGAGCTCAGAGGCCAGAGAGTCAGTTTGCCCACAAGTGTAATTTTTCAGTGAACCCAGCCAGCATTGTGTGCAATTGCCACCTCACTGGTTTGCTGGACTACGTTTCGGCTTGCACGTATGGCATCTACCTTCTGAGCAGAAGTTGACATCATTGGTCACAAAATGCTAAAACAGTGTGCTTAATAGTCCAAATATGTTGAATAAAGTATCCACCCAATAAAAGTCACAGATTTATGCCAGTAAATGTAAATTAAAGCTTTTCACAGCTTCTCAGGGCACCTCAGGGAACATGTCCACCATCTTTTCTGTTGATCCAGAATCACCTATACACAGGAACTATGAGTCCTGTGCGGAGTGGGAACAGAATCTAACTTTTTCTTCGGGAACACTGGTATTCATTCAGGGTGTGTTCTGGTTCCTACACTGTTCAATGCTTGCATGGGCTGGCTGTTTGGTAGGGTTGTGGAAACCAGCAGCTTAGGTGTCTTTGTTGGTGAGTAAAGGTTTACTGACCTCGACTTCGAGAATGATGGTGAGATCTTGGCGTAATCAATGGAGACCCTGATTTCTGCACATGAGAAGTTGTGTGAGAAGTCAGAGCGTCCTGGTTTGCTTTGGATCATGATTAAGTTCCAAGCTTTTAAGGACTTCCTGGATTCGGCCATCAGAAAAGCAGCATCTATATGCAGTCAAAGTGTTGATCTTTTAGAGAGATTCACTTATCTTGGCAGTGATGCTCATGTCTCTGGGTCCTTGGCCTTTGAGACTGAGAGACACCTGGGAAAAGCTTGTCGAGTCATGTGTTTGCTGGACATAGGTGTTTGGTGACGTTCATATCTTTGCAGGAGAACAAAGGTCCAAGTCTTTGGGGTCCTGGTTCTTTCCGTCTTACTGCATGGTTGTGAGACTTGGACACTAACCAGTGACCTAATGCAAAGACTGGATGTCTTTGGTACAACGTCTCTTTGGAGGATCCTTGGGTACAGCTGGAATAACTTTCTATTGTAATGGCTCACTCTATCATATGACACACACACACACACACACTCATGTCCTCACACACTGTCACGTGGTTAGATAAGAACAGCACAATGGTTTCTCTCTCCTTTTTTCCTCCTCTGTGGCTTTGTGTGGGGTTGTGGAGAACTTGCACTTTTTGTGCTTCACTGTTTACTTTGTCCTCCTCCTTTCCTCCTCTCACCTCACTGTCTTTTTCATACGTCATTTTGTACGAGGTGTTATGTTTTGTTCCTCGGGACCTTTTGCTTACACACGGTTATGTCTCATGACACTGGCGTTACGTTCACGGTCCTCTAAATGTCACAGAATTATGCCACTAAATTAAAGATTGTCTCAACCTTCTCAGCGCACCATGTCCGCCATCTTAGCTGCTGACCTGGAATCACTCATACACAGGTACTGTGATTCCTGTGTGGGAATACTGGCATTGGTTAAGAATGTGTTCTGCGTCCTACACTGTTCATATTACAGTGATTTCACTGTAAAGTGAAATCCAATTTGTGTTTTGAGATTGTCAAACCACAGAAAAACATATTAACCACCTAGCCGAATTTTAATGATTAAAAACATCGCTAAGTATATAAAATTAGGTTTCAAAATCATGTAAAAATGAGCACTGTTGCCTCTCTGTGTCTGCTGTCTGACGGTGTGCGCGTGTTTGGCTCAAGGCAATGCAACCACATCCCAATCGCGTGGGGAGGGGAAAGGTTGTTGGGGCAAGTTTTTTTTTTTTATGTTTTATTGAACAACAGAGAACATACAAACAGTCACAATAACACACCATTTGAAAGGAAACTAAAGAAATAAAAACAAACAGTGGGATTAGTACAAACGTTGTCTAACAAGACTCAAAGTTTGAGCGAGATTACAAAAGATTATTTTTCTTCTTCTTCTCCTTGTTTAACAGCAGATGGCAACCAGTGTAAAAGGTGCATTACCGCCACCTACTGCTACAGAGCGGAGCCGATTTGAAGCGGAGATTCAAATCGGCTCCGGCTTTATATAGGCGGATGCTACAAGTGAATCCGTGCGCGTCATACGGTTCACTTTAAGCCACCTCCCACCAAACATCTGTGGTGAAACGCAGAAATCCAGTCAAACTCCAAATAAAAAAAAATACACATGGTTGAACACATTTTAACATATGATCAGCAAAGCATTTCTGACATGTATAATGTGTTTTAAAGCAAATCTCTGAATTTGCTTTACAGGCAGTTTAATGAAACAGCTAAAACTGTCCATTTTCATTTCCACAACATAACGAGGATTAGACCGATCCTGTGGTGGATGCAAAACATTGATTCATACATTTATGCCCTCCAGAATTGATGACTACCGTATAATGCTTTATTTTCTGGTTTGCCTCATAAAAGTATGAGAGTACGAGATGTCCACAGATGATTCAGAATACAGCAGCTAGAATTCTCACTGGAAAAATTTGATCTTGTTACCCCAGTGCTAGCTTCTCTTCATTGGCTCTGTGTTTATGTGAGTGCAGATTTTGAAGTTCTGTTAATGACCTTGTTATGGAATGGTTGTGAGCCATCTTATATGACTGATAGTACAGTCATTTAGATACAAATCATTCAATTTGTGAAAAAAGTGTGAAAATGTACATACTGGTACAGTTTGTAAGACTTTCAGACAAAAACGGGACACACGTCATACAAGCATTATTCAGGCAGCCATCTTGATTTTCAAAATGGCCACCATCGCAAAACAAATTTGCTCATATTTCAACTCTTGTATGATCCCGAACATGATCATGTCTTGTATATGTCACCGATGTATATTCTATTTGACACATTTCACAGATACAAATACACAATGGATATTGTGCCTGGAATACATTATTAAATACTGATATTGTGTGGTGTAACTTTTCTACATTCCGAGTTTTACAGCGCTTTGTCGCACCTGGGACATATCGCGGCAGAAACCCAGCAGAAACAGAAACAGACAGAAACTTGGAACCAGGGTTATTCCCTACTCTGTGTCGATAAATTCCAACGGATCTCTTAGATGCAGTGAACCATAGGCAGGGGTAGGAAGAAAGGAGCACGTGGTGGAGCTTTTTCATTTCATCCACTGATGGTGTGGAACAGTCTACCAGCTGAAATTAGGCAATCAACTTCAATTAAGGTTATGAAATCTAAATTTAAGACGTTTCTGTTCTCACCTGCCTAAATAAATCAGTGATGTTAATCTAAAAACAAATGCAATGAAAAATTAAAAATACAAATTTTTTTTAAAAAGTAGAAGCACTGATAGATTTCAGGACCTCAGTGGTCTGATTGCATACACTATAATTTTATAAGGTATGGGATGTTTACATTACATTACAATTTGTGGTCTCTGCGCCAAGGAAGAATTAAACTTTTTGTGACCTGAATCGGCCCTAAGATGTTTCCTTTTTAGTCAGGGGACCACTCTGAGCTAAGTGGCTTAGATTTTGAGTTGGTTCACCATAAAAATGTTTAAACCTGTGATCATTTAATTTTATTAGAGGAATGTCTTGGTGGTTAGAAATGCCTGGTTGTCATCTTATAGAGGTGTGCACAACGCTCTACAGCATAGACGTACCAATGCTCTATGAAACTGAATAGATTTTCTGAGTGTTAATTTAAAAATTTAAATTTTGGTAATTCTGCCAATTCTGTTGCTCCAGCTTATGTATAATATGATGAAACAGTGATACTTTGTGTTTGATATTAAATATTATTCAACACTGTTAAACTGGTGATAAAATCAACAATTTCCAACTTTGGTTGATTTATTAAATAGCGGAAAGCTGCACAAGTTGGGAGTATAATTACTTTTCACACCTAAATATCCTGATGAGCATCCAAGACAAAAAATATTTTTATTTTCATGAATGCCTGTTTCATGCATGAATGCTGATTTTTATGATTTATCAAGAATAATGCTTTAACCAATGACTTACAGCAACATTGATGTGACTGAAAAGTGAAAACTGAAGTTGTATTTTGCCTTATATAAGCAAACCCCCCCCCCAAAAAAATAATTAAAAAAAAAAAAAAAAATCACCAAAAAAAATGTCATATATTCCCCATATAAATCACTCAACATATATGTTGATTATGTTTTTGACCAGTATTTGAACTATAAGTGGCAATAATTTAATTTTAATTAAGTACTTTTGCTCTTTCACCATTTATACTGAAATCGAAACATGGAGAAAATGACCCTACTGATCCTAATGACAAAATAAAATGGTTTCAGGTTTAAACTTTTTGTGGCGAACGGACCCAATATTTTCAGGTCTTGGCCTCCTGACGATTTCTGTGTATAATTTATTTAACATTGCAAGTTTAAATTTTTTAAATTAAAATTTCAATTTTAAATTTAGCTCATTCTTTACCATTTTTTGCTTCATGATGTCGCAAAGATCTGCACTGTGTAACAAAATAAGTTGTCATAAAAATTCATGTCAACAGGTTGCACAGACTGAGTTTCCTCAACTTAAACATTACGAACATTAAACATGAGTTAAATGTTATGATTTCAGTTGCGTAAAGTAAAAAATCATGCAGCCGATTGCCTTGAGTTTTAAGTTTTCTCAACTTTTTTTAACAGTGTGGTCATACGGAAAAGGTTAGATTTCTAGCTAACCTTCTCTGTCAGTTGGTGAAGTGTTCATAGTTGGCCATTCCTGTCATGGTGTAGGTAACTATTATTGGTACAGTAGTACCGATACGCAGGAATGGCACGGGTGTGCTTACAGTGCAACACAAACAAATCACAGCAAAAACTCTGGAAAAACTGAGCACTTGGCTATAAAAAGTAACTAGATGTCTTATACGCTGGTTTCTCTAACCACCGAGCCTAAAAGCATGCTTAGAAACCATCGCTAACATACTTTAATAAACATTGAAAAAGTCCCATTTCTCCATCTTCTTCTTCCACTTTGTCCAAGCGTAGCTCATCAATGGTTCACTTTTAGAAACTGTTTTTGGTACAAATCCAAGCCAACGGTTCCTAGCTAGCTCCTTTTGCAATTAATTCTTAGATATTTGCACATTTTGAGTACATACAGGGGAGAAAACTTCTCTCCTAGTTCTACAGTAGTGCTGTGGTGTTTGTGAACTGATTCTTTTGACTGGCTCTTTCATATGAATGACTCGTGAATCAAAAGAATTGGATCGTTCAAATGATCCAGACCAGTTCCAGACCAGATAATACTGTTGTTTGCTGTGGCTAGAAGACACTGACTTCATAGCTCAATTGCTAGAGCATGTAACTGATTGTCCAAAGTTTGTAGGTTCAAGTCCCACAGGAAGCAGGATTTTTAGTTATTTTTTAATAGGACTGGTAATACTGTTCTTGCACAAAAGCTTTGTAGCTCTATGAACATATGCAATAAAAACTAAATAATGCAATGGTTGAGTCATTGTTGTCATGGTGGCCAGCAGGAGGTGCTGTGCAGTGAAAGTTAACCTC
>OMMV01226770.1:0-13317 GCA_900302635.1 Chatrabus melanurus | reverse complement strand
CACACAAACCCTGATATGCAATGTGACAATTGCTACATCACAGAAACACCGCCTTAATTGAGGTGATAAAAACACTTGCGAAAATACACTATAGTGCACGATGCACCATTTTTTTAAATCATCCTTTTGAAGGTGCTACTTGACATCCACTACAGGATTTCCACTGCATGTTCTTTTTTTTTAAAAGACAGAAAGAAGGAAATTAATGTCTGTATTTATAGCACTTTGGCAACAAATATAATACACTTTGGGTTTAAAATCACCAACATTGTTGTTTGATTTGGCAATTATTGTTGAACATGTTCAGACTGTGCCAATAAACAGGTTTCACAGGATAAAATGAATGTTGGTTTGATCAGTGGGTCTGGGTAGAAAATGTCATTTTTCTCAAAACAAAACAATACAAAATGGATTTATAGCGTTTTGGAAAAGAGCTCTTCATATGCACCAAACCACAGTTCAGAGTACCCAGCCTTCTTAGAGGGATCCTGGAAAAGGTCCCTGCTGGGGACTCCTTAGTTTTATTGGGGTTCTTCAATGCTCATGTTGGCAATGATGGAGAAACTTGGAGGGGAGTGATTGAGATGAATGGCCCCCCCTGATCTGAACCCAAGTGGTATATTATTGCTGGACAATCCATGACCAGCAATAATAAATACCCTTGTTCAAGCACAAGGGTGTTCATAAGTGCACTTGGTACCAGAGCACCCTTGGTCAAAGCTCGATGTTCGATTTTGTAATCGTGTCATTAGACCTGCAACTATGTGTCTTGGACACTCGGGTGACGAGAGGGGTGGAGCTGTCAACTGATCACCACTTGATGATGAGTGGGGTCAGATGGCAGGGTAAACCACCAAACTAACCTGGAAGGCCTAAACACATTGTGAAGGTTTTCTGGGAATGTTAAGTGGAAGAATCTATCCAGATGGCCTTCAACTCACACCTCCAAAGGAACTTTGCCTGCATCCTGAGGAAGGTTTGGGACATGGAATCGGAGTGGTCCATGTTCAAGGCCTCCATTGTTGAGGCTGCTGCTTTGAGTTGTGGCCAGACGGTTGCCTGTACTTGTCACAGTGGCAACCAAAGAACCCACTGGTGGACACCTGCGGTGAGGGAAGTCGTCAGGCTGAAGAAGGAGGCCTTTTGTGTCTGGTTCTTACAGAGGTCTCTGGAATCAGTGGAACAGTACAGGCAGGCCAGAAGGACTGCAGCATCAGTGGTTGCTGGGGCAAAAACTCGGGTGTACAGAATGTTATAACAGTCTTTGGCGGAGATTCCGATCAGGATGGTGTAGGGATATGTAGATCTTGGATCCTGCCATCGGAAGAAGACAGGGGCAGAGCCTACCCCAGGTGTCAGACAGGGACTGACTGGTGGCAGTGGGGTGGAGGAGGTTGTGTACAAATCAGCGACTGCATGCAGCAGTGAGGTGAGTTTTAACTGACATTTTTTAAAAATAACCTGTTGATTTTCAGTGACCCTACCCTCTAAGGATGGGTCAGGTCTGGGAGCATGTGCTGGTGCTGTGCATCGCTGCATCCACCACACTGCAGAAGCGTCTTGGGTCCTGGATGGCAATCACCCAGGCAGACAACCGTTCCATCCCCACCCCTTGAAAGTAAACATGTACGTACCTGCTGTGGCCAAATGAAAAGTAAGCATCCCCTTGGTCTTCTGCAGCCACTGGGGTCCTTAACACTGAGGCATCCGTGTGCTGGATCATGCCCAGAGAAATGCACCAGATGGCCAAAATGTCATAGCTGATATTCCATCTCAAGTGATACTCCGTATCTGAGTCTCCCTAAGTAGCCGTTCATTTGTCACAAAGCCATTTCAGTGGTAAGGACCCTCTGAAGAGACCGAGTACCAAAGACATCTAGTCATTGTAGACAAGTGGACCCAAACCATATGAGCAAAATGCATCCCACAGCCTACCAGAAGCACTGGATCCCCTGATTTATTCAGCTTTTTCCTTTAATTTTTCATCTGTCTATAAGTTTCTTTAAAAATTACTGGAGGTTTTTTTTTGGTGTGTATGGAATTTATTGTTGCCTGTTAGTTACGTGTTTTATTTCTCTTAAAAAAAAAAAACTACATGAGTGGAAAACACAATGAGCTTTTAATATGGACACAAACAGACTCAAATGTAAAAGCCTTTGGCTGCAGATTTTTGCTGTCCTCTCTTCCACGTGTGTCATTTTGCACCACATAGCTGAAAGAATAATAATTAGTCACCGCACCACATACTTACAATCCAGTTCACTGAACCCATTTTTGCAAAAGGCCTTCATTTGTATGAAACAAAATAGCAGGGGCATCAGGAAACACCCACACATTCTGTGCAACCACAACTGAACACTTTGTGATGGTTCTATTATTTGAACCATTAAAATAGGGATCCAAAGACGTAAATTCAGATATTTGTCCTATCACAAGTAGAGATTATAAAATGTCATAAATAATAAAATGTCATATATATACATACATACATTCATTCATTCATTTTCTATACCTGCTTACTCCAATTAAGGGTCACAGGGGGGTGCTGGAGCCTATCAGTCATTGGGTGAGAGGCGGGGTACACCCTGGACAGGCCGCCTGTCCATCTCAGGGCCACATGTAGACAGACAAACACATTCACACTCTCATTCACACCTACAGTCAATTTAGAGTCACCAATTCACCTAACCTGCATGTCTTTGGAAGTGGGAGGAAGCCGGAGCACCTGGAGGCAACCCATGCAAACACGGGGAGAACATGCAAACTCCACACAGAAAGGACCAGGTCAGAAACAAACCTGGGACCTTCTCGCTCCGAGGCAACAGCGCTAACCACTAAACCACCATGCCGCCCCACCATGTATACATACAGCACTGTGCAAATGTTTTAGGCGCCACATTGTTTTGATTAAAACAAACAAACAAATGCCCGCAGGCTTCATCGTCAACAGAAAATCATGTGAAATCCCCACCCCCCCTAAAAAAATGCAACATAAATAAAATATGAGATTACTCTGCTTTCTTTTTCATTAAAGTAACCGATCAATTACTAATTTACAAACCTCATTTTAAAAAGAAGAAAAAACCACAAAAAAAAATCGTGGCTGTACTGCCTAGCTAGTAACATGACAACACAAAGACAGTTGCTGATGATCAACCAATAATTATAGATTATTTAAAAAACTGATTTAACAGCTTGATTTTCTTATAAAGTTGAAGAGACACCCTCAAACAAATTGTCATTTTATCACCTAAAAGAAATTAAATATTTTTAAAGGTGAGATGTAGTGAGACATTTTACATATGTATTCATAAATATGAATTATTTATCAGCTTTTCTTTATTTAAAAGAAAAATTTAGACATATTTAATATGCTTAAAACTTTTGCACAGTACTCTATATGCTTTTATATATACATACATATATATGTGTGTGTGTGTGTGCATCTCAAAAAATTTGAATATTGTGGAAAAAGTCAGAGAAAGAGAAACATGACAGTGTAAAATAGTTATTTTATAATGTATATTATTTCAAACTTTGAAAAGAACTGAGTATTTGACAGATTTAATCTATGGCCCACTAGTCACCACTGTCAGTGTATTTCTGACCATGCTTCTGCTGTAAACTCAATTGCTAATTTATTTATTTATTGTATTTAATTTCATATGAGGAACACATTTACTTTACATCTGTAGATGGGTAATTTTCATACTCTGTCTCCAACATTTTTTACTTCAGCATTAAAGTCTAAGACCTGCCATGTTCTATTTTTCTGTAGCACCATTACATCATTATGTGCGTGCTCTAGAAAGCATGCCGTGCTACTTTAATATTGAATGAGTGAAGGAGTAGCACACCAGTATTTTGCTTTCATGAAGCTATCAGGGAACTGATTTTGCTTGCAAATGTACTTTTTTCTAAACTGCTGTTAGCATTTGTTACAATACAGGATACAGAAAGCATTAGTGCATGTTTATTTTTAGAAATGCAATTTCAAAGTTTTCTGGGTGCAAACACGTGAGTGGTGAAATGTATGCATTTGTGCACATCTTTGCTCCTCTTCAGGATCTTCAGTTGTGGGTTCAACATTATTTGCAAAGTTTGGCGTATTTTGAAAGAAGGTATTAATGAACAATCCGTGTTACTTTGGCTAAATCGGCAAAACTCACAGGCAGCTTTCATGACTCCAATCACAAACAACGCTCCACATCGGAGCGAACTTTTAAAAGAGCAACAGTAATTAAGCAGCCTGCTGCTCACTCCATGCAGGCTGTTGCTTGTGACTGTGCTGATTCTATGAAGATTTTTATGCTTTCACACAGCCACCTCCGCCCCAGCTGCCGAGCTTTTCATAAAAGGGATCTACATTAGGCAAACGCTTGATTGACATCTCACTTCTCAATGAAATGCACCAGAGGAAATCTATTCACCACAACCTTGTTAACCTGTCAAAATCACAAGTTTTTCTCATTGAACTTATTTTGCTTGAAGTGTGCTTGGCAAAAAGCGAACGCAGTCAGTCTCAGGAAAAAAAAAGCAACACGTTTTTCTCATTCTACCACATTTACATTAATATTTAGCTTTTGGCTGCAGGCTTCATTTTCAGGAGCTGGCTATCGCCAAGGCGATGAAGGCTTTTCTGACGGCCGTGTATTAGCAGAATGAATTTTATTTACGTACACAATATATTAAATATATGTTTCACAGAAGGATGCATATTGTATAACTTGGCTCATGTGTCAAGGTTAACACATTTTTGCTAACACCCGATGCTCATTGGCTGCAGGAGTAGAACTCTTGACATAAATCCTGAGGGTATAAAGGGAGCAAAAGAAGCACTTTCAATCAGCCTCCAGTTTTCTGTTCAAAAGATGGTACAAAATGTCATGTTGCACCAATGCTGCTTTTCTTTCTTAAGAAAGGTGCAATGATTGACACATTGCCTCAGGGAGTTGGTGACAGTATGTTTTGCCAATGTTTGTTGTTCTGTCTGATGTAGACAGAATTGATGTTAAGGTGGATTGGTCTTTCTTCTTTCTCTTCTGTTCTCTGTCTGAGCTCCTGCCCATGGATGGGGGGGGGGGTTGAGGGACCATGTCTGCTAACAGTTGGATGATGAAAATGTTCCAAACCGGATGGGTGGGACCCCATGAGCATGCATTTGAGCCTTACCAAATGTTTACAAGTAGCTGTGTTGGATCGACAACCAAGCTGCACGGATATCTGCTTTAGATAAATCATAACTACCGATATATGCAACTGTCAGCCACTGGGGAGTGACTGAAGATGACTCTCTTGATTTAAGTTGTGCACTCCAAAGATGGTGGAAGATGGTCATCCTTTTGCAGGTAAAGGATGTTCCAGGTGTCCACCAGGCCAGCATGGTTTGCAGGTTTGCACTTGCATTGTGAGGGAGTGTCACCTACAGCATTTTGGACATGTCATGTGGAGTGTTTCTCTGTGCATGATCCAGCACGCAGGTGCCTCATTGTTGAGGACCCCAGCAGCTGGAGAAGGCCCACATTTCACCTGTTTTGGTGGATAGATGGTTATTTTGTACCACGGTTCTGTGGTGGACTCGGTAACGTGCGACACCAACGCCTGCTCCTAGACTTGACTTGACTCTGAGTGTCGGCAATAAAAGAATTTAAGATTTTGAACACTGTAGGTGTGAGATGAACTCATGGTTATCTCATGTATGAGCAGTTGGAATCATCATTCGATATGTGTGCAGTCTACATTGGTACTTTTGAGCTCAGGAACTCACATTGCTTGATGATGGGACATCTTAGAGAGAGGTTGGATGGATATCTGTGTTGGGGTTATGAGAGATCTCTTGTCTCATTGACTGATTTGGCATCAATACAGTCACTCACTTACTAATACAGTCTGTTTCACTTGGACTCTAATCTACACCTCATTGTTATCCTTTCAACTATCCCATCATTGTGAACACTGGACTATATGTGGTTGTTTAGTTCAAACACTTCTGTCATTGCATGTTCTGGTAATCTTGTGTTGTGCTTTTTGTTTTGCCTTGTTAGTAAGGCCACAGCAGATGGTCAGCCCACTGGTCTGGGGTGGAGTCTGGTCTGCTTGAGGTTTCTTCCTGTCATCAAAAAATGCTGAGGGAGTTTTTCCTTACAACTGTTGCTGAGGTGTCACCTCATGGGGTCGGTAAGGTCTAGACCAGTGTTTCTCAATCCTGGTCCTCGGGACCCAAAGTACTGCACATTTTCCATTTAACCCTGAACTAATCAGAGCAGATCAGCTCAGTCAGGTGTGTTCAGCTAATCAACAGCTGACTGAGCTGATCTGCTCTGATTAGTTCAGGGGTAAATGTAAAATGTGCAGTACTTTGGGTATATATAAATAAATTAAGTTGAATTGCATTGATAGGATAACTCGGAAAAGAATTGGACAGATTTTTATGTTGCGTTGGGTTTGGGGAGGTGGAACAAGTGATTAGATTTTGATGGATGATCCAAATTAGGATTTTTCCATTTTCTTTAAAATTGCAACATATGACATTGGGGATTGCCTCATAATTAGAGTGCATGAAATTTAGGTCTTAACTGTGAAAATGTATTCACTCACCTCAAATACTTCAAATGCAGAGCTTGTTCCTTAACACACCAAATATCTACAAAGAGCATTCAGAGGGACTGCAGTAAGTCAGGGGATGGATATGAGCGATCTGTCAATTTGATTTGATTTTTTAAATTAGAGTGTACCAGGAACATGTATGAATGTCCTTTTCCTTTGTGAATAGTCAACTTGAAAGTTAATTCAATGCTCCCTGCCTGTACTGATTGTGATGAATAATGCCTCACCATTCCTTTAGATGTACGACCAATTTTGAATTCTGATGAGTTTGTATGCAACATTCTCCAAAAAAATACTTCACATTTCCTCAGTCCTCAACATTAGGGTGCAATACCACCACCCACTGAGTGGGAAACTTTTTTGTCTTTTATTTTTATTTCTTTATCGCCAGATGAGATGCCATAACTGCAATCATGCTACCCCTCGCTATTGTCACTCTTTAACAATGTACTCCTTGCTGATCTCTGCAAAACCTGTAAAGCAGTATAAGTCATGGCCTGATGGTGGCAGTAATGCAGCAATAAGCAGGTTGTATATGTGGCAATAATTGCAAAGAAGAAGATGGTAGCCATGTTCTACTTTTCAGGATTTCTGTTGGAAACATATGCTGCGTTCCATTTGTACTCGAAGGTCTGATTTTCCCAGTTCCGCCCCCCAGGAACTCCCCCAAATGTGTTCCATTTATCACACAGCACCGCAAGTCGGAAGATTTTGGAGTACAGAGTGCTACAAAAAATATGCGGCCCACCAAAGAGACCTTATTGAAGAGTTCAGATGGTGCAGAAGTTACATTAGTGTTTTAAGTTACTTCTCGGTTTGTAGCGTCGTGTAGACAGTCATTGTTTTTAGCAACATCTACCGGGTTAGCCAATATTAGCGGCACCAGTTGAATAACAACACATTCTGGGGTATTTCACGTGAAAAAAATTCCGCAGCAACATGTCCACAGACAACAGTAGGACAGTACTGTGTGCACGATTTATTAAATTGGACACAAAAATGACAGAAGTGCTAAAAACAGTAAAAACTACAGCTTTCACTGCCGCTGCTGCCGGGAGCAGCCATGTTCGATTGTGAACTTGTCGTACGAGGGGTTTGTACGAGTTGACGAGTTGGAAATACGACTTCAGGGGGCGTTCCCGGGGGGCGGAACTGGGAAAATACGACCTCCGAGTACAAATGGAATGCACCCAGAATGGTAGTTATTCACACTAATAATTTTATTTATGAATACTAATTGTAGTTATAAAGCACTTTCAGGTTAGTCATTTCAAAGTGCTATATATATTAAAAGAAACACAAGATTAAAATCTGACTTCAACAGACAGTTCATTCCTTAAGATTGGAGCAGGACACGCAAAGGCTGTGGAGCCTGCTGACTTCTTTTTAAATGTGACATTAAGTCATTAGTCCTTAACTGAGTGGAAGTATAGGTGGGGGCACTCATTCACCAAAACACAAAATACAAATACCAAATACAAGGAACATGGAATACAATGGGAGGCATTGCAAAAATATAAAGTAAAAATGATCCTCGATCTACATCTAGCTCAATATCTAACCAACTCTTTCCTGACCCAAAGCCTGCTTCTCCAACAAATTTCACTGAAATGCTTTAATGTATTTTTGAGATATCCTGCTAGCAGTCAGGCAAACAAATAAACAACTACGGTAATTGCTTGATCCGCTCTGTAATCTGGATCCCCTCTTAAATTTAATGGTTTTAAAACCATTGCTGGTAGAGAGAAAGCCATAATATGAAAATATTATCAAACAAAAGTAATTCTTAACACATTTCACGATTTGTGGAACTTTGATGATGAAGGATATAACATCAAAAGACATATGGGGCTGATGATGGATAATTACAACGTTCATTCACACATAAACTGAATTATCTCAAATGATGAACATATCCAACAGAAAAAAGAACTGCTTTTCTCCATGTTATTGCAGCACACTTAGGAAATCTCACTCTCTGTTTGACTTTACAACCACATAAGTCAAAGCATTTGCAAAGGAAACCACTTGGGCACACTAATCTCTTCAATTAATGAATAGTCAGAACAAGATATTTTGCCTTTATCATACAGTCAGATGATAAATTTACTTGGGGTCAGTTCTTTTCTGACTATTTAACCACGTTCTTTGTGTTGAATTCCTCAGAACCTTCATAATCAATAACTAAACATTGCTACATGTTTATGATAATCTCGTGGAAAGTTGATGCAGGACAGAATAAATTATCAGTGATTTAATTTCTGAACAATTGCGTCAAGCCGAGGACCACAGCGAGCTATTTCAGGCTTCATATCCATGCGCACTCCTCTGCACATCAGCAGCTGAGCAGAATCTGTCAGATCTGTGCCAATGCTCAACCTTTCAATGCTCTGGGTCGGTGTCCTGAAGAAATGCCAGCCATTCCAGCTCCTCGGGACCATATGGGGTCTGCTTCTTCTCACCAACTCCACCCCTCCCAACCACTTTCTGCAGCCTTTCCTCCAGGGCTGCAACCTGACCGTCCTCGTCAGGTTTTCTTATGAGATAAAGAAAAAAATGTGAATGCCTTCGGGAAGCAAGACCGTTCCAGCTGGAAGAGAGCGGCATAATGGATGGATACTGCTCTTTGCATACATATAAAACAGTGCCAACTGTAAAATGAAATTAATTATGCACTATGTAGTATTAGTATGTGCAAGACATCCATATCAATCCCCCAAAAAGCACAGCAATTGCCAACAGGTTTATGAGATTTTATAATATTTTGATAAAATCCTCCAAGGAGCTGACTGGGGGTCAGGCAGCCATTATTTTCAAGGGTTTATCTTACTGGATCCAAGACCATTTCATTTCAAACAGTTCATTCAATCTGTTCTTTGAACGTTAAAACCTGGAAGAAAAACATCATGCATCAAACATTTTTACACATTTTTACACCTTTAAGAGGTCCATGTGAGTTTAATTAATGCTCGTTAAAGCTGAGCTTTTCAGCGCAAAACATCCGCTAGTTTACACACAAACCCCCACATTTTAGATATTTCTGTGAAAGTTATTAAAGCAAGTTATTTTTGAAAGGAGACTTACGTAGGGAGCAGATTGGTGGAGAGGAGATATCGCATTCAGCCAAAAAACAGGCGTGGCGCTTGTCGTGGTTTGGAAAGAAACTGCAATTTGCAGTACATTTTAAACACCTATATGTCAGGGTTTGGCATAAATAATTAATGAGGCAGTTAATAGGATCAGTAAACTATAGAATGGCATCACAAGCTCATTTTTTTTACATTTGCCGTTTATCACATTTTGGAAAAGAGCTCTTCATATATTTAATTATGTATCACTTGTGCATTATCAAGACTCTGAAGCTTTTCAATTTGAGTAGGGTAGGTTCGGGTAATATGGACCCTCGGTTACCCCACGTGGGAGTTCCATATTTCCAACATTATAAGGAATATGGCCCCCCAAGGACCCTTTGTCTCTGATGTTGCACATCCCAAACTGAGTGATAGTATAACTGGTGTGGTGGTCTACTAGTACAACTGCTTGGAAATCGAGATTGGACAGATGTCTATCCTCAAGCAAGCATTGAGCTTAGGGGGTCCATATTACAACACCAAATCAGAAAAAGTTGGGACGATATGGAAAATGCAAATAAAAAACCTCAGTGATCGATAAATTTACTTCGACTTCTATTTCATTGCAGACAGTATGAACCCAAGATATTTCATGTTTTGTGTAGTCAACATCATTTCATTTGTTAATATACATCCATTCTTGCATTTAAGGCCTTGCAACACATTCCTAAAAGGTTGGGACTGCGGCAGTTTATTCTAAATATAAGAATTAAATCATCACTTTCACAGCCAGTTTTCTTCAGACTAGTCAGGGGATGGATATATAAATATTTCCAAGCCACTGAATATGTCTTGGACTTCATTTACATCAATCATTAAGAAATACAATCATTATGACACTGTATGGGAAATCTGTGTCAAGTCGGCAGTTCTCAAAAACTGAGTGACCATGCTGGAAGGAGACTAGTGAGGGAAGCCACCAACACACCCAGACAACTCTGAAAGAATTATAGACTTCTGTGGATGTGAGTGGAGAAACTGGGAATGATGCAACATTTCCTTGTTGCATCCCCAGTCACAGCTTTATGTTGGAGTGGATTAGAGAAGGATTGTAAAACACGAAAATGGATCAAATCTAGCCTCAAATTTCTCATGCACCTTCTGGCAAACTACAGCTGAAATTTTGCATGTTTGTTTTTAAAAAATCCTCCTCTATACCACTTCCTCATGAAGCTGTGTAACTGGTGATGCAACAGACAAAAGTTGCACTATGGACAATTTCTCCAACCGCAACCACAGAAGCCTGTAACTCCTTCAGCGTTGTCTGGGTGTCTTGGTGGCTTGGTGGCTTCCCTCACTAGTCTCCTTGGCCATGGTCACTCAATTTTTGAAACTGCCTTCTTGACACAGATTTACCATACAGTACCATACTGATTGTATTTCTTAATGATTGATATAAATGAAGTCCATAACATATTCAGTGACTTGGAAATGTTCATGTATCTATCCCCTGACTTGTCTCAAGAAAACAGTGTAAAAGTGATGATTCAATCCTTATATTTAGAATAAACTGCCCCAGTCCCAATTTTTTTGGGAATTGTTGCAGGCCTTAAACGCAGGAATGGATGTATATTAACAAATGAAATGAAGTTGACCACACAAAACCTGAAATATCTTGGGTTCATACTTTCTGCAATGCAATAGAAGTCAAAGTAAATTTAATGATCACTGCAGGGTTTTTTATTTGCATTTTCCATGTCGTCCCAACTTTTTCTGATTTGGGGTTGCATTATTTAAATTTAAGTTGTATTCAGTGGATGTATCATTTACAGCAAAATCCGGGAGTGTTAAAAACTTAAGTCGGACATACTCTTACATTGTTAAACCTGGCATAGTGTTGGAGTTGTTTATCAAAATTAATCATCTTAGTGTTGATTGAATTCTCTACATGTGTAATTTGACTCTGAAGGTGTAGTAATTTTAACTCTGAATGAGTTGATTGTGAACTGAGAAAAAGGAGTTCTTGTGAAACAGGCTGTGCAATTTTAATGGTGTTGTGACAGTGCTTTTGCCTCATAACTGAACAGTTGTAGGTTCAACCCCAATCTGAGTGTTGTAGTGGTCCTTTAAAAAAATGCAGCTTCACATTCAAATAGCTCTAAATTCCTCCCTATAGTGTTGAAAATAAATTCTCATATGTCACACAGTGACACTGGGAATGTCAAAACACTATTAACAAGTTCATATTTTAAAGGTCCTAATATTGATTTAGTGCCACAAGAAGGATTTCTTTCTAAATAAGACATGGAATTTTAGCTGCCATTTGCCAGAAGGCACATGGGAGGCTCCAGTCAAGATTTGATCTGTTTTCTTGTCCGAAAATCCATCTCTGTTCCATTCTGCCATGAAGCTGTGTAACTGTTGATGCCACAGACAAAGATTTTTCCAGTCCACAGAAACCTATAACTTCTTCAGGGTTGTCATTGGTGTCTTGGTGGCTTCCCTCACTAGTCTCCTTCCTGCACAGTCACTCAGTTGTTGAGAACTGCCTACTCCAGACAGATTTATCATATGGTACCACAATGTTTACATTTCTTAATGAGTGATGTTCGTGACGAAGACATATTCATTGACTTGGCAATGTTCATGTATCCATCCCCTGACTTTTCTAAAGAAAACTGACTGTAAAAGTGTTATTTGTATTAACAATAATCCTCATATTTAATTTGTCCAATTCCTCTAAAATTAAATGGACCGCGTATGAAATGGCTGTAAATCTTCATGGTTAATGTGATATTTTTCCTAAACTTCTACACTGCAAGCACATCATGATTGATTCATTTCAACTCTGTTTTGGTGGTGTACAGAGGCAGCACTGTGAAAACTGTGTCACTGTCCAACTACTTATGGGCCTGTATGTATAGAGAGGAATTGAAGAGGGTGCACACATCTGCAGAACAGTGTCACATTAAACAAACAAATAAATAATTAAAAAAACAAAAACAAAAAAACCTTTGCCGGGAAACCAGTTGAGGATAGCAACAGCTCTGATAATTATCATCTCCTCAGGCTCCCAAAGCTGCTGCTGTGATGTAAATGTTTATGCCCAGTTGGTCTCCTCCCATTTCCATCATCCATCCATTTTCTAAACTCGCTTATTCCAGTTAAGGGTCACAGGGGGGCTCGAGCCTATCCCAGCAGTCATTGGGCGAGAGCCAGGGTACACCCTAGACCAGGGGTTCCCAAAGTGGGGGACCCCCTGGGGGGTCGCGGGACGCCGAGGGGTGGGTCGCGGAATGATTTCCATAAATCAAATAAATTTGGAAAAAATAAAATACAGAAAAATTCAGCCATAGTTGTAAAAATTATGAAACATGGTAGTTAAAATTAAAATAAAACTACAGATTTTCCTTCTGAGGTGATTACGACAGATAAACGATAGCATCGTTGGCAGGCGTCAGGTCACTTTACGGCTCCACAGTAAACATCACAAAGGTAAGGCTGGGGGTAAACGATTATTTATTAAACGATTAATCGGGCGATTATTTTATTAGTCGACTAATCTAATGACTTCCTGACGGCACACAAACCAAACGCGAGACCAAACGGAAGGAAAGGAGAAATAAAATATTTTTAAAGC